>JARHVA010002129.1:2335000-2375000 GCA_037957365.1 Torreya grandis | reverse complement strand
AATTAATTACATGGATCATCATCAATAAATTTATAAACAAAGGAGACAAAATATAAATAAATAATCGTGACTGAGTTAGTTATGGAAAGCCATGGAACTAGGTAGAAGATATGAAATGAAGGGAAAAGATCACCAAAAGAGGCTAAAATGACCAAATATCAAGATAGGAATTGTAAACAATTATAATAGATGATCTTTCCCAACCTTGATCATGTTACACTCCTTAGGACATGCACTTAGAGATAAATATGTGATGATGAGTCACACACAATAAACCATTTATAACTGAAAAATATAATTGTATACATATGCCCGACCCTAAATTAATCACATATGACAAGAGTGTAATTCAGGATGGTGTTTTTTTAAATAAGCATAGAAACACATAATATAAAAGCAATCCTATAAATAAATATTGATATAATGATATAAATGAAAGGAACATAAATAACATATGCATACTTTTACTTACCTAGCTGGACTGAAAATAAATGATCTATGGTACAAGAGTGTTTTAATATGAATTTGGTAGCTGGATCACATTAAAATCTTAATTTTATGTTCAAAAGTGATGATAAAACTACTCAAGGAATCCTAAAATAATAAGTTATCTATACACATAATATTTTCAAAATTTTATCACCTTATAATACTCTTTATCTTTTAATAACCCATTGAGTCTCAATATCTCTAAGTGCATTCCTTAAGGGGTGTATCGAGAAAGGGGTGGATAGACCATTGGTGATTCAAAGTATTATTGTCTCTTTTTTCCAATTGTTATCTACACATTTATCTCCTAAAAACCATTCCCCTAAGCTTGTTCTTCTCTACTTCACACTCCTCGGTCATTTTCTATCTTTTATCCCCCTTTTCCTAGCCCTAAGTCCCTTTCAACTATTCACTCTATTATTTTAATTGGGTTGAACCTATACTATTTTGGGTAAAATTCATATAGGGTCTAGGTTGGCTCTTGGCCAACCTAGTCTGTGACCTAGTGAATTTTTGTCCATAATTATGTTAGGTTGAATGGATCAACCTTGTTGGCTGAAACTTTTAGAAGGGCTTAGGGTTAAATTTGCCTATATATACAAGTTTATTTCACCATTATTTAGAGAAGATAAGAATAAATAAGAGCTATTTTACATCTTCTTATCCACCATTTTACTTGAAGAATAAGCTTAGGGTTTCATACTTCTTTGGAGATATGGATCTTGTCTTGTGAAAAAGTATTTTGGATGCATTGATAGGTTGTGTAGCCTAGATCTGAATTGTCTTTGTCATCCTTATATACCACAACAACCTCTTACAAAGCACCTTGGGCAAGGGAGAGATTGAGGCTTGGTCGGTTCATCTTCAAAGGTAAATATTCATACCTTTGTTCCTCCTTTGTAAGAGTAGATATATATGCATTTTTACTTCTCTTTCATGAATTAGGATTCTATACATTGACATGAGTATGTGTCTCTTATGCATGTGTTACTTTTATTGTTTATTACGCCCACTTTGTGCCACAAGTTTTGGTGAGAACTAGATTAGATTCTAGTTTACTTGTTACTAGTTTAGTGAATATAAAACATAGGACCTAGCTAGGGTTATTACATGATTTTGCTTGACTATAAGCTTTAGAAATCTCCCTAGCATTGTGTATTATGATAAGAGATCTCCTAAGTGGTCTATAAGATCCCCATATTGGTCATGTTCTTGATTATCTAATGTGTCCCCAATCAAAATTGTAAGTATGATTTATCTTCTCTGAGTTAGGATTGATTTATAGACATGATGCATTTCTAATTACATATATTTTGGTGAACCCAACATGAATCTAGCCCTTGAAATTTTTGTTTCACATTTTTCATTATTTTATTTATTATTTTTCTATATTTGTAATACCAGGTCAATAGTGTTGGTATAGTCTCTAACTTATTTGCATAGTTTTAACACACAATCACACCAATACAACTATATTTTAATTTATGTAGGTTTTTCATTAGGTACAGGATATTAGGTTGACTCTATCGACATAGTCCACTTTCAAACTTCAAGGTAGACTACAAGTTTGACTTTGTCAACATAGTACTCTTTAAAACTTACAAGTAGACTACTAGATTGACCCTATCAACATATTTCAAAATTTCACAAAACATACTAGGTTGACACTATGTGTCATAGTATACTTTACAAGTTTTAGCAAATAGGGAACTATAAAACTAGGCTAACCCAGTCAACATAGTTGGCAAAATTTTCAAGTATAAATCAAGGCACTTCAATAACAATCTCATTTTCTTCTACATATTCCAACCCACCAAGTTTCCTTTCTCTCCTTCTCTATCATTTATTTTATTCATTAAATTTATACTTTTCATAGTTTGTAGTCTTTAAAACTACCCTTATATAGTAAGCTAGGTCCACTTTGTCAACCTAGTTCTATATTTTATCTTTTGTCTAGAAAACTAGGTTGACATTGTTGATGTAGTTCTTTAATAGACCCTTATTTTAGTAGTGTAGTAAAGACATTTTCAAATTTTTTCTATAATATTTTCATACACTATCATCTAAAATGATACTGTACTATGTTTCATAGTTAGAATTAACACTTATATGCTAGTAATTAGCTCACACTTTCACTTTTTATTGCTTGCATGCTTAGAATAGATCACATATTATAATTAGGTGGTTTTTCAATATATAATTTAGTTGCACTATTTTTATATTTTCTTGCACACACTAACAAACCACATAATCTTAAAATGCATTTAAACAATTATCCACCCAAGGCCTACCTACTTGGATTTCATCACCAAGGGGAAAGTCGACTTAGTTTTATAGCCAAGTATAAACATATGGTATATATTAGAAAATCAATCAACACCCTTATCACTATGGTGTATGAAGTGAGGAGGTAAGCCCCAATAACAAGATATTACTATTGCCAACACAGATCCCTTTTAGCTTAAACATCTTAAAATGATCCATATATTAATTTCTAGTTTCTTGGTTACGGCTAACTTCCTATCACATCTTAAAATCATACTCTAATAATCTAATAACATTTAGGATGACCACTTAGTTATCATTTAATTTCTAAGTTAATTCCTTACTCTTTTCTCAATTGTATGTTGTATTACAAAAACTTGCATTAGCTAATATTGGTGCAAGGTTTTGTGTTGTGTGCCTCAATTGGATCATCTTCATTGACCCAATTGATTGTGTGTTTCCTTTCATTTTTGCTTTCAAAATTACTTGAATTTTTTTTAATATTTTAGTACATATTCATTTTATTCAACACAATATCTTACAAATTGTCTATTTTCCCTACCTATAGTACTATGTTGACCCTATCGACATAGTACTCTTTTTTGCTTCCCAAATACGGAGCTAGGTTGACCCTATCAACTCTATCTTTTTCTACATATTTGTTGTCTAGGTTACAATATTAGGTTAACCTAATCAACTTTGTATCCCTATTTCCTCAAATTTTCATCCCCTATTTTTTATACTAAATCGACCCGTTCGAGTCTATACTCTTATTTGCCTCTTCCTATTTCCTTACTTTTACATCACTTTTTACTTATCTAGTCCTTCTCCTTCATCATGAACTTTCTATTTGAAGAGAACACTTAGTTAAATTCAATGGATATGATGAGTCTTACCAACCCTCATAGAGTCTTCCATAAGTATCTTAGGGATCCTCTCCTAGATGAGATTAACATTCATATAGACTCTCACACAATAAACTATTGGACCCTTCCTCATTCCTCTTCACTATGTAATCATATCTTCTCACTTGAATATCAACCTGAATTAGAGTATACCCATGAAATTCTCTTATTTATCTTTGAATTTATCAACATCAAGGAAATGATCCTTATACCATTTACCATCTCATGATGAATGGTCAAGTTGAAGAGCCTCATTCACCTTCTCCCACATTCTCACATGAATTTAGGGATACTAGTTTCTTTGATTCTTAGCCTTTTCCCTCTATTTTAACCCCTTCTTATATCATGAATTCTTATTCTTTTATTTCCTCTACCTCCATGCCTATTATCTCTACTAACATGGTAGGTTCTACATCTAGTGTGCCTCTCCCAAGACCCACTCTAGTGCATCATTTCTTACCTAGGGTAATCATGCTTCTAATGTTTCCTCTTTTCATCCCTTCACTAGTCCATCTTTTGCTACACAAGTAAATTTTTCCACTCAAGCCTCACATTATAACATCTCTTCTCAAGTTCTTACTAACACCCATAGTGATACCCAAACCACTACATCCAATGATAATGCTTTAAATAATATCAACAATGTAACTCAAATCCACCAACTTTGATTACAAATTATTAATCAAATGAATATTTTTTAATCTCATAATACAAATCAAATGATGTGAATTCAAAACCACCTTATCCATATTCAAATCCACCCTCAATAGATGACATAAGGCATGTTTAATCAAAATGTTCCCCCACCTCCTCTTCAAGATTCCCATGGTAATCTCATCCCTCAACATCCTCTTATCAAAAAAATAATTAAGAATATTTAAAATTATCCTCTTTCATCTCAAATTGCTAATATCGATATTGGAGGTATCACCCCTACCATTTCTTACAATGGATCAATTGATCTTACTCTTCATCTAAAAATATTTAGAAATCTAGAGAAAGATTGGGTCAAATTAAATACCTTTGTTGATACTAAACTATTAGCAAAAAATCTCATGGGTGATGTTTTATATTGGTACAACAAACTTAAAACTAATTCTATTACTAGTTTAGCAGATTTAGTAAATTATCTAGTCCAAGAGTTCTAAACTAGTGATCTTCTTAAGAATACCTGGGCCCATTTTATCAATTATAAGCAAATTGAAAATGACACTACCCAAGCTTTTGTTATGATGTGGAAAACATTATCCAAAAAATTTGAACATAACATGGATAATGATAACCTTTTTCATCTCTTTACCAATGTTCCTTTCCCTAAGTTTCAATATCATTTATGCACTCTCTTTCCATGTACTTTAGAGGAGGTTATTAACCAAGCTGAACATCAAGATTTACTTATGTGTCAATTCAAGCCACCCCAACCTTCTACATATCCTTATATCTTACTCAAGAATAAGAATCCTCATGCTATCAATGATGGTTTCATGGACTCTTATGATACCATTCACACTATTCAGGTTTTTATTCCTAATAAACCTTTAGAACTAGCTCCCCCTTTAGAACCATTCTACAATCCTCACTTATCTTCACCTAATAACAAAAATGTTCACAAACCTTTATCCTTAGTTGAATTACTAAAATGTCTACCCAAGCCTCTTCTATGAGAACTTGATCCCACTCATCCTATGAAATCTTGGTATGATCCCAATAAATTTTGTTGGTTTCATGCTAGTTAGGGTCATTCTCATGAGACCTATAGGTAGCTTTGTAATTTGGCTATGGATTTTATTCTTGGTCCCAATTTTGATCATGATTTTATCATTTGAAAATGCCAACAACCCTATGACATTGATTTCAAAGCCCATGAAAGTAATACTAAATCTCAAGCTTTAAATCAATCTAATGTTCATTTGGTCATCTATAAAGGCCCTCTTCTAAATCACCAAGATAACCAAGATAAGTCCACCCCTTCCACCAATAATGTAGATAGTCTTATTGACCCAAATCCAAAAGATAATGTGGTTAATATGACTAATATGTGAAGGGTGGTTTATTTCATTGATCCTCAACCTATCTATACACTTCCATTGTTTCATACATTTTGTGTTATCCAAGATTCTTCTCTAACTCATTTAAATGAGTTGGTTAAAGATAACCTTATAACTTTTGATGAACCAATTCCAAATCCTCCTTTAGATAACACTTCCCATTTTATTTATACCATCCCTCCATCTTCTTTACCTAACACCAATGATACTCAAGCTTCTATCAACACATCTTCTAGCACTTCTCAAAACTAATCTGCATCAACTGCTTCATCTTCTCAAAATAATTTGCCACCTTGTTTTAAACCTTATACCTCTTATCAACATAAATTCTAATTTACTTCATCTCCTCCTTTTGAGGACCTCCTTCAACACTATGCACCTCTTTATAAAAACCTTTTTATGGGTTATGATGAGTGGGATCCCATCATGGAACTCACTAAAATCCTATTCTAAATTCCATTTCTTGAGCTTATTCATACCTCTCTGTATCATCAAAACCATCTTATGTAATTTTTTTTCAAAATGAACATCCGTCATCCTCCCCTAGAAGGATGTGAAGCAACCTTATCTAGATCTAAAGATAACATAATGAAATAATGTGAAGAGATGTTCATACATGTCAACAAAATAATAGATACTTATCTCTCCCTCAAGTTTCCCATTGCTTCCATGATTCTTGATGAGATTTTGCTTCATGCAGATGATCCTCCTCTATTCATTAGTGTCCAAATTAGTGATATCCAAGTCAAGCATGCCTTGGTAGATGCAGGTTATAACTCTTGTGTTGCCTCTCTCAATTTTATCAAAACCTTTATATATTCTAAATTTAATCTTAAATCTATATGAAGCACATGTCAAAGATATGACCAAATTTAAATGCCTCCTTAGGTTGTGTGGATCCCCATTATCATCCCATCTATCATTGTTCTTGTGAAAGTGAGGATATTTAACTTTCCTCTATCTTACAACATTCTACTTAGTAGGCCATAGACTCTCCATATGAGAATAGTTATTTCTTCCACCTACCGATATGTTAAATTCCCTAATAATGGATCTATTTATAGGTTTTAAAGTGACACTAACCCTTGAAATTTTAAACAATTCTAAGACCATAGTGTCTTCAAAATTCTTACTCTTGAACCTTTGCCCAGTGTTCCATTTCATGAGTCTCAATGATTTAACTTTCCCATCAATTCCACTTGAGGTTACAATAATCATCATGAACTAATTGGGAATACTCCCCTAGATTTTTATGATGATGAGCATGAAGATATAAATCTCAATATTAAAACTTTTGATTACTCACCTCATCTCATCTCTTAGATTCTTGATTCTTTGTAACCTTATTCTCACAAACCACCTTATGATGGCATCCTCATTGTCTTAATTAATACTTGACATTCCATTCATCACACCTAATCAAAAGATAATTTCATCCATACCTATGTTATTGATCTTCATACACCTGATTATGATCATGGTTATTCCTTAAATGAGTAGTATTGTTCAGGCTTATGATGCTCAAATTATCAGTTATCATTCCTCTTTATTTTAGTCTTTTAGTGTATCTTCCCATCTTCCATCATATATAGTTCTTAATTTTAGAATTTTTCCTCTTTATCATAAGAAAGAGATAGTGCAAACACCTCTAGTTTCTAAAGAACCTCATAAGAGTATGTTTATGGATCATGTTATGACTAAGCCCTATCACTATGCTAGGTACCATGATCCCTATAGCCTACTTATCCCTTAGATGCATACAACTCTCCTTACCCTTTTGAAATCCTCCCTCAATAGAGATAGATTTATATCCCATTCCTTCTCCTAATTTAGCTAAGTCTATTCTTTTTTTATCCCATTGCTCCTTCCATTGAGCCTCATTCAATCCCTTCACTAGCACCACCTTCTCTTAGTGATGGTTTGCTTCCTTTACCACAAATGGCTATGTTTCCCACTAAATGGGCTGATAAGTCTTCTCAAACTCCTTTTTCTATTACACCTCTTCTTATGAGTAACTCTACCAATCCTACTCACAAGTGTATATGCTGCTTCTATAGCACATATAGCCATTTATCCATGCATTATCACAAAATATGACAATATATTGACACTTTACACCCTTCTACCCCTTAATCATCAAATAAGGTTATACCACCCCTAAAGGTACTACTTGAGTATATTCCTAAGTATGGAGAGGTGTATTATCTTTATCACTATTGTGGTACCCATCACATCGATCATTTCCACATCCTTCATCATCACCTTAAGGATAATATTTAACTATTCTTGCACATTTTACCATTCTTACCAAAAGTCATTCTTGTAAGAAGGATCCCCCTTCTTCTCCCATGGTTCCACCTCTTATGGTTGCTTATTTACCTCATATTCATCCAACTGTGAGTTCCTCACCTATGGATCCTTCCCCATTGGTGATCCCTTCATCTCCTATAGATTCCACTCCCATGCATTCTCATGAGCATCCCTTGTCTGATATCCCTCCTCAACATGATCCATCAAGCATTCCTACCTTTTATATTGAGTAGATTAGATGTGAAGTATTTTCCTAGTTTTTTCTAAAGATATATCAAACATTAGTTTCAGTTCACATCCAACTTCATACAGATTTATAAGATGTTATAGATAATGTGTGTGGATATATCTATCATTACTTATGAACACATTAATGGTTTTATTTACATTTTCATTTGGATTGGATGTGTACTCAAACTTTATGTTTATCTATTTGTTATATCATTTGACATTGTGTCAAATTATTATTTATCTTACATGATGACTTTGATTTTGCACTTTATATTGCTTATATTGTCATTTATGTTTCCTTTTCTTCTTTATCATTGCCTTCTTTTTATTCTTAAGTTTATTTCTTAAAAAATACTCCCTTATTCTCTTTTCATTATTTATTGCTTTATTATCTCTATAAACATGGATAATTATCATTATGACTTGGTTATACAAACCTTGTTTCCCTTAGTCATTCCTTCTTTACCATGTGATTAGTTAGCAAACAATTCATCTCATTATAATTTCCTATTACCAGTCCACTATGGATCTCTTTTCTTCCCCTTTATTCCCTCGTAAAAACTAAGCATATACATGGTTGAGACTTGATATAACGTGTTGGTTCATTATTGACCCTAAATACTCTAGTTAGTCTTATCTTTCATCACTTAGCTTCTTTTAGCCAAGTCCTAAAGTTCATTCATGTGTATCACTCTATCTCTCATGATTGGGAATTCAAAGTTTGTATGGAGGAGGAATCTTAAAAATCCATCAAAATATTCAAAATCCAAATCATTTAATAAAAGGTAATGATCTAAAAGGCAAAATATTCCAAGTTATTAAAAGTAAAATCACACTAAAATATGTGATTTAATAACATATACTTCTTCTAGTCAAAGCTCAAACTGTATAGTCTACCTCACGATAGAGCCGAGGTCCATTAAGGTCTAGTATGCCAATAGATTAGAAAAGGAGAATCAAAAAAATCCTTTAGTGCTACCTACTTTCTCATGCAAGTACCTAATCTTTATAGTAAACTAATGGCTTTGTAAGGGATCCTGAGGAATGGGGGAGACATCATGGGAAGGTAGGTCCATTTTAATTTTCTTATACCAATATACCTTCATGATTTGATCTTAGTAGCACACTTATTTTCCTACATAGCTTTGTGTCTATAGAGAATAGGTTTCCTTTTTACATTGATGGTCATTAGCCACTTAGTGTCTTCTCATGTCCTTAGTATGCCTCATATCTCCTAAGATATTCTCATAAGATGCCTAAGTTATGTTTTTTACATTCCTTCTTTTACTCCCTACATTCCTCATATTTCTTCTTGAGAAAAATTGCTTTGTTTATTGATCACTCCCCTAGGGATTCCATTTGTTAGTTGCATTGTAAGACCATGGATATGACCAGGCCTTCCTCACAAATGACCAACATTTCACATTCCTATTACCAACATGCTTTTTTACCAAACTCTTCCATTTATTCCACTTCATAGGTATTCTATTTATGAGTTGCAATGTAAGACCATGGTAGGACCTGGCCTTCCCCACAAAATTTTCTAATAATCCAAGTCAACCAAAATTATAAGTGTCAAATATGAGATAATATGTGATTGATTATGAAGTTACACATCATTGACATGCTTCCTAGATTGATTTAGTATGTTTTATGTGTACTTCATTACTCTTTCACTTTTATCTTCTTATTTTTTGGTTACATGTAAGAATCTAACCATTTATTTAATTTTTCATACTTCCCAACTTGAATTAGTGTGATTAATTTAAGGCCAATTTTGATATTTTTTTTCTCTTTTATACTTCCCAATGTGATTTAATATGATTGATTGACTTAATTTGATTTGTTTTTATACTATTTGTTTTTTCATGTGCTTTTCACTTTATTACATTACTTTCATACTTCCCAATGTGATTTAATGTGATTTTACATGTTTTAATTTGGTACCAATTTTTTCTTGGTTTAAAATTTTTTTTCCATCTTTTTTACCATTTTTTGGTTTCTTATACTTAGTCATTTTTCTTGTTATTACACATTTCCCAATGTGAAATAGTGTGTAGTACATTTATTTTTAATTAATTATACTTAGCCAAAATATTTTTCACCTATTTCTATTTAATCATGCATGTGTCCTACATAATGATAAAAAAGAAACCATAACTCATATATTTCCTATAGCATATATAACAAAAAGCTAAATGCATGTGCTATAAAGAAATACATCCAAGCATCCACAAACACAACCATCATGCAAAAACATAATATCAACATCTATCTGCCAAAATGAGATAACTATATATATCATGTGTTTTTACAAAGTACAATAATATACATCATCCCATCTCTACGACTGGGCTCTATCCTATTTATCTCATGGCCTAGCCCTGCTACCCATAGATGAATCAGACAACCCCCTCTAAATAGTATGATATAAAGAGGATGTCTGAGATCTCAAACCTATCACTTGTCCTTATAGGTCAGCCACCTAAGCTTGTAACTATGCTAGTTGGGCATGTTATTGTACTAGCTAGGTCATGGTAGCCATATGTATAGCTCTCTCCTAAGCTAAGGCCTACCATGCCTATGCCTCTCCTTCTCCCACCCATGTTGGTGGTTGTGGCTCCTCCCTATGTGCTTGTACTCACCTTGTAACCTCTATTACTAGTCTGAACCAACTCACTCTAGTATCATAGAGTCATAGGGCATCAGTACCTCATCAAAGATCTCATGGAGTGCTTTCATTACCTAGGATCCCCATATGGTCTCTTCCTTCATAAGATTTGTAAAATTCAAACCAAATAGATATCATATCATAGATATATATCAAAAATCTATCTATAATCTATCTCAAATAACTTAATTAAATTTTAACCATCTATTATTACCTATCTATGTGTCACCTACTACCATCTCACCATATATGTAACCACCAAGCATAATCTCTCCATCAGTGCATCCTCTAAGTACCTCATCTATATGTCACTACCCTATTGGGACCAACATACCCCCATTTTTGAAAATTAGAACCCTTGAGAAACCCTAAGAATTCAACATGAAATTTGGCATGTTGGGATCATTTATAGAATTTGAAGATCATCCACTTTGATTAAAATTAGGTTTACTTACTTTTGTTTTGATTTAATTTGGACTAACATTGCTAATAAATGGTCTTTGTGACTTTTAGTTATAGGATCCATGGTGCTTGTCCTTGAGAGATCCATGTTTCAAAACCCTGGTGGAACCCTCATTTCAAATTTGAATACTAGCAAGAATCAATTGGTGGGAACCTTTTTTAAAAAAATCATTTTGGACCTAAGTATAAAGTTCATGTTTTAAGCTTAGTCATGTTTTTCAACATAACTAAAACTTAACTTAAACTATGTTGGTCCCCTTTTTTATTTTCCTATTTAAATTTCCTTATATCCCCAACTAATACTCATTTTGTAGGGTCCTTTTGGTATTTATTAACTTGGCCTAAGATTTTAACCCTAAGGCCCCATTGTATTTATTAATATAAATAGGACCTTAGTCTTAACATCTTAGCTTAATTTTTGAGTCCTTGAGTCTAATTTTATGTTAGCTTGGTCCTTTTATTTATATCTTAACCTAAGGTCTTAACCTTAAGGCCTCGACATATTTATTAATAAAATCAAGACCTTAGTATTAACATCTTATCCTAAGTCATTTTATCATCATACTTAACTTCCTCACATATTATAGGATCCAATGACCTTTAGTTTATCACAACATTTGATCCAACAAAGCTCAAGAAATTTTGAGCTTTGACTTAAATAGCATGCATCTCATATGATATAATAGTTCATGCTCCTTGTGGCCCTTTAATTGGATGACATGAGGAAAACTAAAACAATCATGTACATAACCCCTTAGACCAATCATATTCAAGCCCATAGATCATGATTAATGATTCTCATTTCATCACAAGGACCTAATTAGATGAAGAAAAACATAGTTAAAAGGTTAAAGGGTTAAATAAATCCTAAATGATCAACACATAACATCATTATATTTGAGGATTAAAATCAAAGGGGCCCACCCAATTGAAACAACCAATCATGAGAAAACTCTTAAATCATGATATTATGGCTATCATTTCATCACATATTTCAATCTGATGAAGTAAACCAAGTCCATGACCTAGGAATCCCCATGAAGGTTCCAAGTGGCATTCTCATATTGGATCATAGGAATTTGATAAGCTTAAAATTGATGTTCGTATAACCATCATTTGAAGTCTACAAGGACGTATTTGATGTTCACATGATCATCAACTTTAATCCCATCAAATTAAAACCTTCACTACCTTAAAATTGATGTTCACAAGACCATCATTTAACATCTATGAAGACTTATCTGATGTCCATGAGACTATCAAATTTAAGCTAATGAATTATCTAGCTCGAGATCAAAATATAATCCAAAACCTTGCTAAAATGCTTAAAAATTGCTTTACAATTTGAAGGAAGTGCTCAAACATCAAAAATATTCAACCTAAAAAAGATGGAAATGGTCTTATGGTATAAATATATGCAAAAGAAAACTTAGTCTAAATGTATACTTTAGGGTCCCCATGGAATTTTTTTTAAATATCATGAACCTTAAACTATATACTTATACTAAGTTTTATTTTAAAATGAGATCTTTGTTACGTAGAGCTTAGAACAAGTGATTTTTAGCTAAAGATTTTAATGTGTTTTTTTAATACAATAAAATCCTATTGCTATTAAACCATTATGTCATGTTGATCCTTTTGAGTATATTTTATAAGACTTGGCATAAATATTTTAGACCAATTCATACATTGTGTTTTTTAAACACAACATAAGCATTAGCTTCAAAAATTTAGCCAGGGTCCCCTTTATGTTATTCAAAAAACTTAGACATAAATCCCTTAGCCTAAGGTTTGATTCATGATTAATAAACATGTAACAAACCTTAGCCTAAGGAATTTAAGCCTAAGTTCCATTTTAATAATGCACTAAATTAAAGTTTAGACATCTATTCAAATCAATGGTTCATGCTTTGTCATTGGAGGATTATCTAATAGCATGAAGGCACTCATGACTTTTCAAAGGCCCATGAGCTCATCATGTGGCCAATGCTTATTCAAAAAAGGAATGACATAAGATACAGATCATGAGGAAGACATGCAAAGATTGTAAATGTCAAAACCATAGGGCTTGGTTAAAAGGAGCTAATCATAGGTAAGATCCTAGATTGTGATCAATGGCTCGTGTTAATCTAGGATTTTGATCTGATGGTTTAAAATAAAAGAAGCTATTTTAAATACCAATGGCTAGTGCTTAAATTCATTTATGCAAAATTCCATGAAAGGTCCAAACCAATGACACATAGGTGCCACACAAGTAGAAAAGGACAAAATAGAAGATTTTGTGGGCTCAAAAATGCAAAGGTATAAAGACAAAGGTCCAAATCAAATCTAAGGCATGTATAAGCTAGAGTATGATATATCCTACCATTTAAGATCCAAAACCCTAGGCCCTACATAAAATTGACCTAATTGAACTCATTTGGTCAAAATTTGATCCAAAAAGAGCTTGATTGTGTTTTGAGTACAAAAGATCTTTCACAGATACCTATTTGCAAACTAGTGTGAATAATTTGAAGAAATAGGGACCATGGCAGCTCATAAATAACAATTAAAGGAGGAGACCAAGCTCTACCTATTGATTGATAATGAAGTTCAGATCTTAAAAGATACCAAATTAGACCTTGTAGCCTTGAATGTCCCTAGTATTAGGAATTGGTCTGAACTCTTCTTCATGGTAGAGGAATTGAATCCCATTACAAAAGAAGAGGAGAGGATTGTTATAGTGAGTAGAAGGCATTATAACTTGGTTTTTATCCAAATGGCTAGACTTCACCACACTATTGTAAAACTTGGGTACTACATTACATAAATGTCCTTACCCCCATCTTTGTTGATTGTAGAATAGAATGAATGGATCATTCAAGAAGGGAATTCGAAACAGATAGCTTATATTTATCCTATAGCTTTTGATAAATATTATAAGCTCCCTCTCCCCCATGTAAACCTATCTAAAATTAAGGATTAGACCAGCACCCATGACCTAGACTCTATCCTTAGACCCTAACTACACCAAGGACCTCATATCTTCAAGAACTTTGAGGGGAAAATCTTAATAGTCTAGTTTTGAGAGGGCAACAAAGTTTTAATGACCCTATTAAATTGAACCTTTGGAGCCCCCTCAACCACCTATGTGAATAAAATTTGGGTTCCCTATGTGCATTTCATGGTGGAACAAAATATCACCCCTCTAATTAGATATTTGATTAGTGTCTTCTTAGCCAAATAATTCACTAACATCAAAAGGAAGACATGTAAGTAGTTTTATATGATGTCATACCTACTAGATGCCCTTTTTGATTCAATCAAATTCCCTGGTATTATAAATCGGTCTCTTGAGGGAAAAAAATACCATTACTCCAAATTACATATCTTTAAATACATGAACCATATGCAGTTTATTTATGGTTGTGTCTACCCAAACATAGTAGAGGCTATCATAAGTGTTCCCATGCATAAGGTCCACCCACTCATCATGATTACGTTAAAATTATGGGTGACATCTGGTACTACCTTGATTACATAATAATTAGGATTGAGGGAATTATGTCCCAACCTTATAGATTGTCGGTATATGTTCCAAGTAAGCTTGATGAGTAGGAAATTACTTCCTAAATCATCAATGGGATTGATGGGATTTATAAAGAAAAGAGGAAGGGTCTTCTCCACCTATTCCCTCTGACCATTAAAAGAACTATAATTTAGGATTATAAATAGGTTGATATCATGGCTAAGAATAGGGATTCATTTGGATTTTATCCTGATGAACTCAGGATGTGAAATCCTAAGAACATAGTGAGCAGTCATTTGAAGGAGAAGAAGTTCCCTAAGCCTAAATACATGCATTAACTTGATGTTCATGACATCATTTATATTAAGGATAATAATTATGAAGAGGTGTTATCTAGGATTCAAGGGCACAACATCAAACTAGAGCATAGATTGACAAAGGATGATAAACCATTAGGAGAGGCATCAAATTCATCCTTTCTAATATCATTTTCTACCTAGACCATTTAGGAAAGCCCAAGAACAACCCCAAGTAGAACAGCCATAGCCACAACCTTAAGGGAAAATTGTGCAAGACTAGGATGAACAAAGCCATGGCAAGGAAAAAGTGGGAGAATTGAAATTGAAAGAAAGACCTAGAGAGGGGCCCTCATCTTTAACACTCCCATAAAGGCCACCTTTCCTAGTTTAGTACATAGATATGATAGTCTTAGATCTAAAAGAGACACTTGAGGTTGCCCTCAAGGAACTTGTAGAAGCATGTGATACTAAAAAGAGGGAAGAACTATTTGAAAAGACTCAAGCCCAAGCAAGGGATTCTGAAGAAGATAAAGGAAAATAACTTATCCCTATGGCATCCCAAGAGAAGATGGAGGTAGAAATAGCAATGGTCCCTATTGGACCAAGGAAGAAACCAAGATTGACCTTCACTCACCCCACTAGTGAATTCAATCTATTTAGTGATGAATTCCCAATTCATGGACTAGCCATTCCTGACTGGTTCATTTATGGAAAATTACAAAAGATCCATACTCTTTCCCATTCATGGGCCATGACAAGTGTGAAAGTGCATGATGACATGAAGCTATGGATTAGGGTTATGGTAAAATATCAAGAAGAAAGGAGAATTATAATCACTCCAAGACCAAAAATAAAGAAGATGGATGCTCCTAGAGCATCAAGTAGTACTAGTATAGAGGTCTTACAACCTCTAAAATTTACAGGGTCATCCATACCTATGTAATTTAATCTAGAGACAACTAGATTGGAGAGGATTACCACCAAGATATCTATGGTGGGAACAAAGGAATTAACCTTCCAAAAAGTGGATCCCTTTATAGGATTAACCCTAGTTAGAGGTCAATAGCTTGGTGAAGCCACCATTTATGAAGAAGATGTTGAGAGCTTGATTGAGTCTCAATCATCTCAAGAAAAATCAAGGGTTAGAGGAATGAAATATAGGATCTATAATTTAGAAAGGGAAAAATAAAACATGGAGACATAGGCAATTTTATCAATACCTGAGGTAATAACTAACATGCTTGATGAGTCATTTTATGACATGTTTGAGGCACTCAAAATAATGAAGTTGAGGTAGAGTGCATTAGCACAAAAAAATGCATTATCCAAGGGCTTGGCCAACCAATGGTAAGCCTTAGAGGATTAAATAGTTGAACTTCTCAACATCTAAGCAAGGAAATAGATCATAGGCTTTAAAACCATCCGTTTGGGACACTTGAACACAATTCTAGGAATTGTGGTTGATAAGGTTCAAATTTTGAGTACATGGCACAATGATGTGGAAAGACTCCTAGAGGATGATAAGGAGCTAATTTCAAGGATTGAATAGCTTCTTGGGACTATGTTTGTAGACCCTACACAACCCACTACCCTTAGAATCATAAGTGATGAAGAATTCAAACATAGGACTACTTTGGTAACTCAAAAAATCAAAGGAAAGAGCAAAGGCAAGTCTAGGGATGATAATAGTAAGATCTTAGACATGATATTCAATGCTAGAGAAAGGATAAATGAACTTAAGAGCATTAAAGAAGCCATGTCTAGAAATGATAGGAAACTCAAAAAATTGGTTGATAAATAAGAGGAGAATATCCTGAAGCCTACTAGAGATCTAGAGCTAGTTGATGAGTGATATACTAAAGCTATGAGCATCCTCCAATAATAATAATTAGAGGCCCCACCAAAAAATTAAATTATATTCTATTATGTGTAATTTTGTAACTTTTGAAATAGAATATTCCATTCTAAAGGCATATGCTAGTTTGTCAACATATTTGCATCTAGGTAGGTCTAATTGTAAAAAATAAGTGTTTTCAAGAACCATCTTGGTAAGGATATTGTCCTTGTCTTTTGTACACCTATGTATTATAATTCATCGATATACTTCCTAATATTTTTATAAAGGCATGTATTACCATTTGTAAAGAGCAAATTTTGTATACTTGAAGCAATTAATATAATCAAGGAATTTTGCCAAGATTGTCCACATTTTTATGTGTACATTACCAATATAGATTTTCTCTCAATTTCTAGTTGAGGTCTTGAATTTGAATGGTGTATTTGAATTCTAAGTTGCATTTTCTAATCACAAGGTTTCTAATTTTTACACATGCTAGATTAGTTAAAATATCTTTGGTTTTTGATTCATTTCATTTTGCCTTATATTTAGATGTGTAAATGCTATTTGATTATAGTAGTAAATCCTTAAAGTAGACCTAGTTCTTACTTATGACTCTTTGAATTATCCTTTGAAGTTTGCTTGATATATAGTGGAATTTGAGCTAAGGTTATTTTACATTGTATATTAGTTTGAATACATACTAAATTATAATTGATGCTTTATCATGATATTTAAGAATAAAATTGGTAATCAATTGTTCATTTTCTGCCTTACCCTTATCTTTGATCTTTTTTACACCAAATCACTATAGCTTAAGCTCCATTATAAATATCCATTTATATTAGTTTATAACTTAAGTCTGGATCAAAACTCACTAAGTATTGACATAGATTCTCTATAATTCATAAATAACAGACCATGATGGATCCCAAACATCACTCATTATAAATTTTTGGGATAGTAATGCATATATCTACTGCTATTTCACTATAGGTGACATCAAGTTGCCATAACCTAATACTCATGCTCTAAATTCTTTGAATTATAAAATGAGAAGTGTTCTTTGAACACTAAAGAACCCTATGGTGCATTTAGAGAGATCAACATAGCCAAAATAAAATTTAAATATCATCACTCATGCCCATCTCAAGCTACATCTAATTGGTACCTCTATCACCAAACTCTATCCTAGCCTACTTGATGGGTCATCTGGAATGACCACTGTCTTTGCTCTCTCCCACTATTGATGTATCCATCAATGATACAACTGAAGTGGTTATTTTTCCTCTTGTTGTGGTATCGACTATGGTACCTTTATGACTCTTGTATCTACATCCATCTTCTCTCTATATATTACCTATCATGCTTAGCTAATTCATAGTCTGATCATTAGCCTAGTAAATAATGGCCCCAATCCTCCTCTCCCCTTTAACTCTCTCACCTACCTAGCCCAAAATGTTAGCACCACTATTAGAGCTAATGGATTAGGGAGTCCAATCCATCTTGGTATGCATGTCAGTATATGTGGCTCTATCCACTAGGTATAATGGCCTATAATATGTTTCTATGTCAATATTGGTGCTACTATCTCCTAGTTTGGCCATATTGTATTAATATGCCCATACGATTACCACATGATGTTTACCCACATAATCATATATATCACTATCACATGGGGCTCAACTTACACTACCTAATCTTATTGCCACCTCTCTACTCAAGATAATAAATCATCAACCACATAGGGCAACCCAATTGGCTAATACATCAAAAACCTCTCATATATCCAAGAACTCAACAAAATAATTAGTCCCATGGTCTTCCACCCTATGGATAACATCCCATACATATCATGCATAATTTGGACCTAGATGATAGAACTTAAATCATACAGTACCCCATGCTTCAAAATATTCTGGCATAAGGCTATCATGTACAATGGTACCTTGCCATCTAACTTGTGACATAGCACCTATGTTATCACAAGTCCCATAACTACCTTTTAGATATCCAAAATCTAAAATGTATAAATTTTAAATAGGCTATATCTTAGCCAAATATATATCCTATCTAAGTGCATCGCTAACATGGATAAGGCTCTCCTTTCCTCCTATCCATTTGGTACTCTTGTAATCATGGGTGTACCTCCTATCAGTAGTTTAAGAATTACATGGACATCCTCTAGGGTGATACCCACCTCAATGGTATTTCCATCCACCTCCCATCTAAATGTGTTAGTCAATCATTCCTAGCCTCTTAAGAACATGACTATTAGATTAGAACTCAATGGGACTCAACACATATCCATAATCCCTCTTAGACCTAATATAGTTAATCTTGATCGATCCTCAACTGTCAATCACTCCAAGAGGTTTGGGAGCAATGCTATGTCCACCAATCTCTAAAATCTCAAATGCCTTTAAAACCATAAAAAAATAAAAGATGTATTAGATCTTCATGTCATTTATAATCAAAATACATTAATTTTTAAATTTTAACAAAAACAAGCCTAACTTGCCTTAATATATCCCCTTTTGACCAATTTGACCTATGTTTAGCCTACTCAGCCATTTTAGTACTTAGGCATTCTAGGCCTTTATAGCACTATTTCAGCCTATTTCACATATTTTTATATTATTTTAGTCACTTAGTAAGACACTAGGTTGACCAAATTATCCTTGATTAGGTTGACTTCACAAACTAAGTTGACCTTTTACTTTTTCCCCCCTTAGTATTAATTTGATAGAGTGAATTACTCTACTAAGTTGGAAATAATGTACCAAGTTGGTAGCATACAAAACAAACTAAGTTGACACACACCTACTAAGTTGGCAGTGTGGATTTCATAATTTTTTAGCCTACTATGTTGACTAGGTCAACCTAGTTGGTTCTAACTATCGACCCCTTTCCTTGTCTATAATAAATGTCTTCTAGTAGTTATTACTTTTATCCCTTTCAACATATTTCCCCTTTTGGTTTCTAGTACCCTTAATAACTTTCTTGGGTTCATTTTTATTCCTAAAATTACTCTAAACTACAAATTTTTATAAAACACTTAATTTCAATAAAATATTCAAAAATAAGTTTGAGATTTTTAGTTGCCTACCTATGCTACACCTGATATCATCACTAGGCATCCCTCTCATCTCAATTATCATCTCCTCACCATCCTAGTTCTATTGCCTTTTGTTTGGTCTCGCAAAGTTCTTTTTTATTTCAAAACAAGTCAAATATAACCAAATAACTTCCCTTTCACCCTATGTAAACATACTTTTTAGAATTCTTTACCTCTCAAATATTTATTGTCAAATTCCTTGTTTTGCTCATATCTTTATTTTTACTGACCCATTTTTTGAACCATAAAATGTTCTAGAATCATGATGTCATAGAGAATATTTTCCACTACTATATTCCTATATTCCAATTTTTTTTATTTTTATATTAGTTTATGCACTAATCTCTATAGGTTCACCTAATGTTCTTCATTTTATATTCCTTCACATCTCTTGTACTTTCTTTATTTATCTATAACACTAAGTTAAGTAAAGGTATTTGTTTTTCAATTCTATCCTTTCATTTATCTTATTTTCTCCTTACTACAGTTTACTTATTATCAGTGTTATGTGTTATCATGTTCTATTCCTGAAGCACCATCTCATGTTGTACTCACATGACAGTGATGAGCTTCTAGTGGGGCATATATATATGCATAATATTTTCAAACCTTTATCACTTAATGATGTTATTTATCTTACAAGAACCTATCGGGTCTCAATATCTCTAAGTTCACACCTTAAGGGGTGCACCAAGAAAGGGGTGGGTAGACATTGGTGCTTTACAAAATTGTTTTCCATTTTTACCACTTGTTATCTACACGTGTCTCCTCAAAACCATTACCATAAGCTTGTTCTTCTCTATTACACACTCCTCAATCATTTTATACCTTTTATCCCCCTTTTCATATGCTTAAGCCCCTTTTTAATGTTCACTCTACCAAGTCGACTAGGTCAACCCTATACTATTTTGAGTAAAATTCATTTAGGGTATAGGTCAGCATTTGGTCGACCTAGTTAATGACCTAGTGAATTTTTGTCCATAATTATGCTAGGTTGACTAAGTCAACCCTTTTAGATGAAAATTTTAGGTCTTAGGGTTAAATTTGCCTATTTATACAAGTTCATTTTTATATTATTTAGAGAAGAGAATAATAATTAAGAGTTATTATATATATGCTTATCCACCATTCTACTTGAGGAATAAGCTTAGGGTTTCATACTTTCTTTGGAGATATAGATCTTGTCTTGTGGATGTCTTTTGGATATATATATATATATATATATATAGGTTTTGTATACTTGAGCTGATTTGTCTTTGTCATCCTTACATACCAAAATAACCTATTTTGAAGCACCTTGGCCAAGGGGGAGATTAAGGCTCGATGGGTTCATCTTTAAAGGTAAGTATTCCTAACTTTGTTCCTCCTTTGTAAGAGTAGATAGATATGCATTTGTACTTCTCTTCCATGAATTAGGATTATGTATACATTAATGTGATTATATGTTTGTTATGCATATTTACTTTTATTGTTTATTACCCCCATTTTATGCCACAAGCTTTGGTGATCACTAGATTAGATTTTACTTTACTTGTTATTAGTTTAGTGAATATAAAACATAGGACATAGCTAGGTTTATTTAATTATTGTGCTTGAATAGAGGATTTGGAACCCTCCCTAACATTGTTCATTGTGATAAGAAATCCCCTAATTGGGTCTAGTCGATCCCCATATTTGTCATGTTCCCGATTATCTAGTATGTCCCTAGTTAGAAGTGTAAGTATGATCTATCTTTTCTAGGTTAGGATTGATTTATAGACATGATGTATTTATGATTGAATACAATTTATATATGGTGTGAGATATCTATGAAGTTGACTATAGTAAGTCAATCACAAAAAAGTGTTGATGTAAGGTGTAAAAAATATATGACAACTACTCAAGCAGACATGAAGAATAATAAAAATGAGAAATTTTACAAAAAAAATATTATGTTATTAATAAAATATTATTTGAGACACCAAGATTCTATTCCTTATTTTATTTTGTCAAATAGACCTAAGGAAATGAATATATGTTTAAAAAAAATATGAATCACAAATTTTGGAAGACTAAAATTTTACTATAAATAGGTAAAATGAAAATCAGTTAAACATTTTATATTAATAAATTTTTAGAGTTATAAGTGATCATTCTTAATTTAGAGATAAGTTATGGTTAGAGGATGGAGAGGCAAATTTCATGGAGGATGTCAGGGACCCACTATTATAACTATCAAATTAATATGTGTAAATAATTTTTGGGAAGGGTAGATAGGTTAGATCTAGGAAAACTAAATGTCAAGAAAAATCTATGTAACTTAATTTTCCCCAACAAGATTTAATTTAAAGAGAAAATTAAATGGTCAATGGGTAGATCGTAGGTTAATGAAAATAAATCAAAAGCATTTATTAATGAATAAATAAGATATCTCCATTATAAAGGACTGTATTGGCCATGCCAATATAGTTACACTAACAATAAATAACAAGAGGAATGATATAGTTGAAAACTATATACTAGTATAACACAAGTGAGATGGATGATAGATTTAAGTATCATGAAAGTAAAATAGCTAATACAATAATATACAAAAGAAATAACATGGTTGATAAAGTTAATTATTGACTGGATAGTCCCATGTAGTCAAATTAATGACCAAGTCAAGAAAACCTGGGTTGAATTACCAATGTAATATAAATGCTATTGGATAATGTAGTTGAAAAACTAGTTTATGGTTGATACAATATAGTAAATCATTCGATGTAGTAGGAAAAAAATATGGATGATACACTATAATAAAATGGCCAATATAATAAGATTTTAACCACATGGAAGATATAGTTAATAAATAGGGTTGATATAATTAAAATTTATATTTTTAATGAAGTTTATTTGGATTTATAAAAAATATCATCTAGGATCTATCCAATATCCCATTACCATAATGATTAAACCAATATCACATACATAATTATATCTTTGTATATTATGTTTCCCCATATTAACCATTGATGCAGGAGCATCTACAGACATCTTGGCAAGACATGGTTACAAGTCATGTTTAAATTTGAATTTCAAATTATTGTATTTTGCTTCTCAAATGTTATCTAAGGAGGAGTAATTGGAAATGTCAAAAGTAAAAGTAAAAAGGTAATTGTTGGGGTGTTGAGGAGATAAGGGGGAAGTAGTTGAAATGATTTCAACCTTAGTATATTATTAACAATTAAATATTGTTTCTTGTTTAATCCTGAGCCAAGTTGGTGTAGAGGTTAGGGAGGAGTTTAAAAGAGAGCTTCAAAAGAATAAATTGTTGCAACAAATGGTAGCTTTATTTGACTATTTGGCCGAAGATAGTAAGATATGGGCGTTGGGAAAATTAGGCCAACTCTTTTGACATTTTTGGAGACGATGCGAGCCCCAAAGTGAAAAAGTTTGTTAAGGTTCTTGAAAATCAAACTGCAGTCTGGTGATAACAAAGAGAGGCTACTTAGGGCCATTGGAAATTTGGCTCAACAGTTTTTGAAGCAAAACTTAGATGACAGTGATGATAGTTTTGAGTATGTAAAACCAGCGTTGTAGGTAGAGATCTCAAAGCACTCATGAAGTATATGTTGATCTTGTATGAAAGAGCTTCCAGATATAGGAATTTCAGTTAGTGGCTGCCAATCTGATCAAACTTTTACTGATGTAAATCCTACTGGGAACCCTAAAAATGTATATGGAGCTTTAAGTAATGCAATTCAGGCAATCCTCTCTGAGCAGGATGGTACCATAGCAAATCGCGAGCTAGTGATGAAGAGCATCCACCTCAAAAATTGATATGAAAGAAACCTACTGCCAAACAAGCTGACAAATAAGAAATTAGCAGTGAAGAAGAATTTGAAGACAGTGACAATAAATTTGTGCCTGCTAAATAGGATTCTGGGGTAATTAAAATACAACAACTTGCAAAACAAGCAAAGGAAGATAGCAACACTGAGGACGACGAGCCAAAACCCAAGCAAGATGTTAAGGTAGAGATGTAGAACATGAAGTTATACCTATGTACAAAATTTGAGCCATGGGTGAAGGTAACTGATTTCTCAAAGCTTTCCATATGTAAATTTTTCACTGCAACATTAAAAGGGATCGCCAGGAGGAGTTTGCCATAGACCAAATATGATGAAGTGCATTATGGATGGGGTTGACTCTGTGCATACATAAATGAAAATGGCTGTGTGTTTTGAAACATGTTTGTAGTAAATAGAGATGGGTTTTGTCACTATTTTTGTACAAACTCATAATAATTATCTGTGTTGATACAAGGTATTTCATGGATTTACTTTGAAACTGGCAAAGTGTTTATAACTTATATTGTTTATAAATGATGTAAAGACTAGGACATTGAATTCTTTTTCCCTTACATTGCTTGTTATTCTCCACTTACAAACATAGTCTTCTCCAGTTCTTCCTCCCGTCAAGGACATATATGATGGAGACATTGCTAGTGATGTAGCAGGAAAACAAAAGTTACGGATGAAATGCAGATTGAGAACAAATATATACAGAATGTGTAAAAAAATTCAAACAATAGGGATTTGGTAGGGAGTATAATGAAGTATAGACAAGTAGACATCCATAATTATCATAAAGGCTATCATTCAAATGGAGGACTCATATAGAGAGAGGTTAAAGTGATAATTTAGAACCTTTGCAACAGAATGGTAGCTTGGATTCTCTCGTAGAACCTGATAAATATTCATCCTATCAACCCCCATATTTGCACCTGCATCTTTTAGAGATGTAAAACTATAAATTATGGTGTATGACTATAGCTTAATTCATTTGAAGATTAAAGGATATAGACAGTACAAACATGAATGGATTACTTAATTACATGGGTCTTAAGATAATGAAAGATTTCATGTGTTTGTATTAAACTGTAAAAGAAGGCAGCACATCATTTGGTATCAGAGCTTGAAGCTCTTTGGAATTGGCAATTTGTTGATGGTTATGATTTCTGATAAGTTGTTATAGGATTTGGAAAGAGGATCAGCAGGACAAAGCACTAGAAGACCGTGAGGAGAAAAGGTATGAATAATTTTGCTATTTGATTTGAGTTATTGTGTTAAGAAGCAATCAAGTGAAGAAGTTGCAGGTTCAAGGCAGCCAAGCCATTAAGGCTTAAGAGGAGAAGAAGCCAAGGAAGGCTTAGTGAAGATCTAAGAAGAAGCTTGGATAGTTTGCCAAAAGACTAAGGTGAAATAGACTTAGATGAGGTAAAGGATGGAGTTTGAAGCTTACAGAAGCTCTAGAAGAAGAGCAAGTGAATGCTTAAGAGGAAGATCCAAAGCAAGGTAAGCTTGGATTTGTGATTTATATTTAATGAAGTGTTGTATAAGAGTTGCTGCAGGATTGAGAAGGGGATCAAAAGACTAGGATGCAAAAGGCCTAGGTGAGATCAAAAAGATTGTCAAAAGACTAGTCAAGGAGAAAAGGCTTGGGTGAGACAAGGGATCAAGAGACCAAGGTGGAAAAGACTTGGGTGAAGATCTCAAGAATGGAAGTATTGTTGAAGGCACTACAGAGCAGCAAGGTACATGAGGGCACCAAGAAGAAAGCAAGCATCAAAGGTATGGACAGTTTTATACTTGATAAAGAGATTGCTAATTTGAAGAGAGAGTTAGCTAAGATTAAAGATGAATATGAGTCTTGGATGTAGATGGATAAGCAAGCATGGGTATGGCCAATAAGGAAGAGGTTGAAGTGGCCGATAGATCACCTAAGGAAAAGGAGAAAAAGGAAAAAGAAGATTGCCATGAAGAGAGAAGCCCATAGAGGCTTGAAGTAGATAAGAAGGTTGCCAAGTGAGTAGCAAGAGGAAGAAGTTGTGAAGAAGGTTCTCATTGAGGAGAACAAGAGAGAAGAAAGAAAAGAGGAAGTGTCAGGAAGAGCACTTGGAAAGATGAGAATGTCCATTAAGAGGACACTCATGGAGACATTATGGTCTCTTGTTTTTATTTCTAATGTTGTTTTTGAGTGCGTAATTATAGGTATGAGCAACCTTGTGAAGGTCAAGAGAAGGGCCTTGGAGAGTGAAGAGATTGGTGCAAGAAAGTGAAGAGAATTTGTTGTTGTTGATAAGGAAGAAGAAGAGATGCATTGGTTAATGCATGAGGGAGGTGTTGAAGACCCCATACAAGTAAGAGAAGAGGTAGAAGATGAAGCTAAATTCCATGATGCCATTGAAGGCCAAGAAGAAGAAAGAGGACAGCCAAGCATAAAGGAAGAAGAAAGGACAGATAATCAAGAATCTATGCAAGTCAAGGAACTAATGGAGCATCCCATTAAGGAGGTAAAGGTGAGTTCAAAAATTGATTCTTCTTATAAGCATGAAATTGTTGATATGCATGTTAAAGAAGCAAAGATAAATGTAAAGTTTCCAATTAACCATGGATATGTGATGCCTAAATGGTGGAAGAAGCAAACTCCCAAGCAAGAGGAAGTGCTGGTACAAAATCATGGTTACAGCATGCCTAAATGGTTTGAGAAGACAAATGATAAGAAGGAGAAACAAGTATGGGTGCCTAAGAAGGCAAAAAGTGAAGATGTGAGTGTTGAGGTAACAACACCAAGAACTCAATGGAGGAAGGTGAAGGATGACACAAGTACATGGAAAGGTAAGTCAATTGCTTGCAATGAAAGGGATAATGATTTGTTTGAATCATTTAATGATATTTTTATGAAAAATGAGGAATGGAAAGTGGCTGTAAGGACTAATATGCAGCAAGGAGAGAATTTCAAAAGGATAGATGATGAGGAAAAGAGAAAGTATGCAGTAGAACAAACAAGATGGCTCCAAGTAGAGATTGAAGAAAGCAAGAAGACAGAAGGTAAGAATACTACAATCGTATTTGAAAAGTATATTGATGTTGATGAAGAAGTTGGTTTATGTGAAGACAAGCTAAGAAAAGAAGAGATAAAGAGCAAGTAAGCCTTGTGTGTGATCAGCCCAAGTTTGATGAAGAGAATAGTGAGATAGATGAGATCTCACTAAAGGAAGAGTTAAAGATGTTGGAGGAGTTGTTTGGTAATTCAAGAAAGATGAATGAAGGTACAAACCATGATGAAGGTAGCATTGGGAAGAGTGAAACAAGACAAGAGCAAAGCAAAGAGACAAAGGCAGTTTTGGTCAAAGAGCAAGCATGTGAAGACAGCCAAGAGGCTTCATGGCCTAAAGATTTTGATTCTAAGGTGGTTTTGAATGTTTTGTATGAGGTATGAAGGTTGCTGAAGTGAATGACATACATGAGTCATTGAAGAAGCTCATGAACCAAGAAGAACAACAAGAAGATCTAGAAGCTATGTATGAAGATGATGAAGGGTGGAAGTGCGAGATGGCAGCTAAGAAGGAGATGAGGAGGAGAACATACCAAAAAATGAAGAACAACAAGATGAAAGACAAAGACTATTTCAAACAAAGACAAGCATTGATGATAAGACCTTGGATCCAGGTA
This sequence comes from Torreya grandis, assembly GCA_037957365.1. Taxonomy (NCBI): domain Eukaryota; kingdom Viridiplantae; phylum Streptophyta; class Pinopsida; order Cupressales; family Taxaceae; genus Torreya; species Torreya grandis. Next base: position 2,347,379 of record JARHVA010002129.1, on the reverse strand, counting down.
TATAGTGAAGACTAATGTATGGAGGTAACATTTCATTTGAACTAAAGTTCAAATTGTTCCTAGAGGGAGAGTATGATGCAGGAGCATCTACAGACATCTTGGCAAGACATGGTTACAAGTCATGTTTAAATTTGAATTTCAAATTATTGCATTTTACTTCTCAAATGTTATCTAAGGAGGAGTAATTGGAAATGTCAAAAGTAAAAGTCAAAAGGTAATTGTTGGGGTGTTGAGGAAATAAGGGGGAAGTGGTTGAAATGATTTCAACCTTAGTATATTATTAACAATTAAAAATTATTTCTTGTTTAATCTTGAGCCAAGTTGGCGTAGAGGTTAGGGAGGAGTTTAAAAGAGAGCTTCAAAAGAAGAAATTGTTGCAACAAATGGTAGCTCTATTTGATTATTTGGCTGAAGATAGTAAGATATAGACATTGGGAAAATTAGGCCAACTCCTTTGACATTTTTGGAGACAATGCGAGCCCCAAAGTGAAAAAGTTTGTTAAGGTTCTTGAAAGAAAATTTGCAGTCTAGTGATAATGAAGAGAGGCTACTTAGGGCCATCAAAAATTTGGCTCAACAGTTTCTGAAGTAGAAGTTAGATGACAGTGATGATAGTTCTGAGTATGTAAAACTAGCATTTTAGGTAGAGATCTCAAAGCATATATGCTGATCTTGTATGAAAGGGCTTCTAAATAACAAAATTTTGGTCAGTCGCTGCCAATCTGATCAAACTTTTGCTGATGTAAATCCTACTGGGAACCCTGAAAATGTATATGGAGCTTTAAGTAATGCAATTCAGGCAATCCTTTCTAAACATGATGGTACCATAGTAAACCACGAGCTAGTGATGAAGAGCTTGCACCTCAAAAACTGATATGAAAGAAACCTACTGCCAAATAAGCTGCCAAATAAGAAATTAGCAGTGAAGAAGAATCTGAAGACAGTGACAATAAATTTGTGCCTGCTAAATAGGATTCTGAGGTAATTGAAATTCAACAACCTGCAAAACAAGCAAAGGAAGATAGCAGCACTGAGGACGACGAGCCAAAACCCAAGCAAGATGTTAAGGCAGAGATGTAGAACATGAAGCTGTACCTACATCCAAAAGTTGAGCCATGGGTGAAGGTAACTGATTTCTCAAAGATTTCCATATGTAAATTTTTCACTGCAACATTGAAAGGGATCGCCAAGAGGAGTTTACCATAGACCAAATATGATGAAGTGCGCAATGGATGGGATTGACTCTATGTATAAATTAATGAAAATGGATGTGTGTTTCTAAACATGTTTGTAGTAAATAGAGATGGGTTTTGTCACTATTTTTATATAGATTCATAATAATTATCTGTGTTGATACAAGGTATTTCATGGATTTACTTTGAAACTGGCAAAGTGTTTATAATTGATATTGTTTATAAATGATGTAAAGACTGGGACATTGAATTCATCTCCACTTACAAACACAGTCTTCTCCAATTCTTCCTCCCGTTAAGGACATATATGATGGAGACATTACTAGTGACGTAGCAGGAAAACAAAAGTTACGGATGAAATGAAGATTGAGAACAAATATATACAAAATGTGTAAAAAAATTCAAACAATAGGAATTTGGTAGTGAGTATAATGAAGTATAGACAAGCAGACAGCCATAATTATCATAAAGGCTGTCATTCAAATGGAGGACTCATATAGAGAGAGTTTAAAGTGATAATTTAGAACCTTTGCAACAGAATGATAGCTTGGATTCTCTCCTAGAACTTGATAAATATTCATCCTGTCGACCCCCATATTTGCACCTGCATCTTTTAGAGATGTAAAACTATAAATTATGGTGTATGACTATGGCTTAATTCATTTGAAGATTAAAGGATATAGACAGTATAGACATGAATGGATTACTTAATTACATGGGTCTTAAGATAGTGAAAGATTTCATGTGTTTGTATTAAACTGTAAAAGAAGGCAACGCATCATTTGGTATCAAAGCTTGAAGCTCTTGGGAATTGGTAATTTGTTGATGGTTATGATTTCTGATAAGTTGTTATAGGATTTGGCAAGAGGATCAGCAAGACAAAGCACTAGAAGACCGTGAGGAGAAAAGGTATGAATAATTTTGCTATTTGATTTGAGTTATTATGTTGAGAAGCAATCAAGTGAAGAAGTTGTAGGTTTAAGGTAGCCAAGACATTAAGGCTTAAGAGGAGAAGAAGCCAAGGAAGGCTTAGTGAAGATCCAAGAAGAAGCTTGGATAGTTTGCCAAAAGACTAAGGTGAAATAGACTTAGATGAGGTAAAGGATGGAGATTGAAGCTTAGAGAAGCTCTAGAAGAAGAGCAAGTGAATGCTCAAGAGGAAGATCCAAAGCAAGGTAAGCTTGGATTTATGATTTATATTTAATGAAGTGTTGTATAAGAGTTTTTGCAGGATTGAGAAGGGGATCAAAAGACTAGGATGCAAAAGGCCTAGGTGAGACAAGGGATCAAGAGACCAAGGTGGAAAAGACTTGGATGAAGATCTCAGGAATGGAAGTATTGTTGAAGGCACTACAGAGCAGCAAGGTACATGAGGACATCAAAAAGAAAGCAAGCATCAAAGGTATGGACAATTTTGCACTTTATAAAGAGATTGATAATTTGAAGAGAGAGTTAGCTAAGATTAAAGATGAATATAAGTCTTGGATGCAAATGGATAAGCAAGCATGGGTATGGCCAATAAGGAAGAGGTTGAAGTTGCCAATAGATCACCTAAGGAAAAGGAGAAGAAGGCAAAAGAAGATTGCCATGAAGAGAGAATCCCATAGAGGCTTGAAGAAGATAAGAAGGTTGCCAAGTGAGCAGTAAGAGGAAGAAGTTGTGAAGAAGGTTCTCATTGAGGAGAACAAGAGAGAAGAAATAAAAGAGGAAGTGTCAGGAAGAACACTTGAAAAGATTAGAATGCCCATTAAGAGGACACTCATGGAGACATTATGGTCTCTTGTTTTTATTTCTAATGCTGTTTTTGAGTGGGTAATTGCAGGTATGAGCAACCTTGTGAAGGTCAAGAGAAGGGCCTTGGAGAGTGAAGAGATTGGTGCAAGAAAGAGAAGAGAATTTGCTATTGTTGATAAGGAAGAAGAAGAGATGCATTGGTTAATGCATGAGGGAGGTGTTGAAGACCCCATACAAGTAAGAGAAGAGGTAGAAGATGAAGCTAAATTCCATGATGCCATTGAAGGCCAAGAAGAAGAAAGAGGACAGCCAAGCATAAAGGAAGAAGAAAGGATAGATAATCAAGAAGCTATGCAAGTCAAGGAACTAATGGAGCATCCCATTAAGGAGGTAAAGGTGAGTTCAAAAATTGATTCTTCTTATAAGCATGAAATTGTTGATATGCATGTTAAAGAAGCAAAGAGAAAGGTAAAGTTTCCAATTAACCATGGATATGTGATGCCTAAATGGTGGAAGAAGCAAACTCCCATGCAAGAGGAAGCGCTGGTACATAAGCATGGTTACAGGATGCCTAAATGGTTTGAGAAGACAAATGATAAGAAGGAGAAACAAGTATGGGTGCCTAAGAAGGCAAAAAGTGAAGATGTGAGTGTTGAGGTAACAACACCAAGAACTCAATGGAGGAAGGTGAAGGATGACACAAGTACATGGAAAGGTAAGTCAATTGCTTGCAATGAAAGGGATAATGATTTGTTTGAATCATTTAATGATATTTTTATGAAAAATGAGAAATGGAAAGTGGCTGTAAGGACTAATATGCAGCAAGGAGAGAATTCCAAAAGGATAGATGATGAGGAAAGGAGAAAGTATGCAGCAGAACAAACAAGATGGCTCCAAGTAGAGATTGAAGAAAGCAAGAAGACAGAAGGTAAGAATACTACAATTGTATTTGAAAAGTATATTGATGTTGATGAAGAAGTTGGTTTATGTGAAGACAAGCTAAGAAAAGAAGAGATAAAGGGCAAGTAAGCCTTGTGTGTGATCAGCCCAAGTTTGATGAATAGAATAGTGAGATAGATGAGATCTCACTAAAGGAAGAGTTGAAGATGTTGGAAGAGCTGTTTGGTAATTCAAGAAAGATGAATGAAGGTACAAACCATGATGAAGGTAGCATTGGGAAGAGTGAAATAAGACAAGAGCAAAGCAAAGAGACAAAGGTAGTTTTGGTCAAAGAGCAAGCATGTGAAGATAGCCAAGAGGCTTCATGGCCTAAAGATTTTGATTCTAAGGTGGATTTGAATGTTTTGTATGCAGGTATGAAGGTTGCTGAAGTGAATGACATACATGAGTCATTGAAGAAGCTCATGAACCAAGAAGAACAACAAGAAGATCTAGAAGCTATGTATGAATATGAAGAAGCGTGGAAGTGGGAGATGGCAGCTGAGAAGGAGATGAGGAGGAGAACATACCACTTAAGGAAGAATAGCAAGATGAAAGACAAAGACTATTTCAAATAATGACAAGCATTGACAACAAGACCGTGGATCCAGGTATATAGTGAAGACTAATGTATGGAGGCAAAATTTCATTTGAACTAAGGTTCAAATTGTTCCTAGAGGGAGAGTATGATGCAGGAGCATCTACAGACATCTTGGCAAGACATGGTTACAAGTCATGTTTAAATTTGAATTTCAAATTATTGTATTTTGCTTCTCAAATGTTATCTAAGGAGGAGTAATTGGAAATGTCAAAAGTAAAAGTAAAAAGTTAATTGTTGGGGTGTTGAGGAAATAAGGGAGAAGTTGTTGAAATGATTTCAACCTTAGTATATTATTAACAATTAAAAATTATTTCTTGTTTAATCCTGAGCCAAGTTGGCATAGAGGTTAGGGAGGAGTTTAAAAGAGAGCTTCAAAAGAAGAAACTATTGCAACAAATGGTAGCTCTGTTTGATTATTTGGCCGAAGATAGTAAGATATGGACATTGGGAAAATTAGGTCAACTCTTTTGACATTTTTGGAGACAATGCAAGCCCCAAAGTGAAAAAGTTTGTTAAGGTTCTTGAAAAACAAACTACAGTCTGGTGATAACGAAGAGAGGCTACTTAGGGCCATTGGAAATTTGGATCAATAGTTCCTGAAGCAGAAGTTAGATTACAGTGATGATAGTTTTGAGTATGTAAAACCAGCATTGTAGGTAGAGATCTCAAAGCACTCATGAAGTATATGCTGATCTTGTATGAAAGGGCTTCCAAATACGGGAATTTTGGTTAGTGGCTACCAATCTAATCAAACTTTTACTGATGCAAATCTTACAGGGAACCATGAAAATGTATATGGAGATTTAAGTAATGTAATTTAGGCAATCCTCTCTGATCATGATGGTACCATAGAAAATCGTGAGCTAGTGATGAAGAGCTTGCACCTCAAAAACTGATATGAAAGAAACCTACTGCCAAACAAGCTGCTAAATAAAAAATTAGTAGTGAAGAAGAATCTGAAGATAGTGACAATAAATTTGTGCCTGCTAAAAAGGATTTTGAGGTAATTAAAATTCAACAACCTGCAAAACAAGCAAAGGAAGATAGCAGCACTGAGGATGACGAGCCAAAATCCAAGCAAGATGTTAAGGAAGAGATGTAAAACATGAAGCTACACCTACATCCAAAAGTTGAGCCATGGGTGAAGGTAACTGATTTCTCAAAGCTTTCCATATGTATATTTTTCACTGCAACATTGAAAGGGATCACCAGGAAGAGTTTGCCATAGACCAAATATGATGAAGTGCGCTATGGATGGGGTTGACTTTGTGTATACATAAATGAAAATGGTCATGTTTCAAAACATGTTTGTAGTAAATAGAGATGGGTTTGTCACTATTTTTGTACATACTCATAATAATTATCTGTGTTGACACAAGGTATTTCATGGATTTACTTTGAAATTGGCAAAGTGTTTATAACTAATATTGTTTATAAATGATGCAAAGATCAGGACATTGAATTCATTTTCCCTTACATTGTTCATTATTCTCCACATACAAACACAGTCTTCTCAAATTCTTCCTCCCGTCAAGGACATATATGATGGAGACATTGCTAGTGATGTAGTAGGAAAATAAAAGTTACGGATGAAATATAGATTGAGAACAAATATATAAAGAATGTGTAAAAAAATTCAAACAGTAGGGATTTGGTAGCGAGTATAATGAAGTATAGACAAGCAGACAACCATAATTATCATAAAGGTTGTCATTCAAATGGAGGACTCATATAGAGAGATGTTAAAGTGATAATTTAGAACCTCTGCAATAGAATGATAGCTTGGATTCTCTTGTAGAACTTGATAAATATTCATCCTGTCGACCCCCATATTTGCACCTGCATCTTTTAGAGATGTAAAACTATAAATTATGCTGTATGACTATGGCTTAATTCATTTGAAGATTAAAGGATATAGACAGTACAGACATGAATGGATTACTTAATTACATAGGTCTTAAGATAATGAAAGATTTCATGTGTTTGTATTAAACTGTAAAAGAAGGCAGCCATTTCAAAATCTAAAAGAAGTCAGCGCATCATTTGGTATCAGAGCTTGAAGCTCTTGGGAATTGGCAATTTGTTGATGGTTATGATTTCTGATAAGTTGTTATAGGATTTGGCAAGAGGATAAGGAGGACAAAGCACTAGAAGACCCCGAGGAGAAAAGGTATGAATAATTTTGATATTTGATTTGAGTTATTGTGTTGAGAAGCAATCAAGTGAAGAAGTTGTAGGTTTAAGGCAGCCAAGCCATTAAGGCTTAAGAGGAGAATAAGCCAAGGAAGGCTTAGTGAAGATCTAAGAAGAAGCTTGGATAGTTTGCCAAAAGACTAAGGTGAAATAGACTTAGATGAGGTAAAGGGTGCAGTTTTAAGCTTAGAGAAGCTCTAGAAGAAGAGCAAGTGAATGCTCAAGAGGAAGATCCAAAGCAAGGTAAGCTTGGATTTGTGATTTGTATTTAACAAAGTGTTGTATAAGAGTTGTTGTAGGATTGAGAAGGGGATCAAAAGACTAGGATGTAAAAGGCCTAGGTGAGATCAAAAAGATTGTCAAAAGACTAGTCAAGGAGAAAAGGCTTGGGTGAGACAAGGGATCAAGAGACCAAGGTGGAAAAGACTTGGGTGAAGATCTCAGGAATGGAAGTATTGTTGAAGGCACTGCAGAGCAGCAAGGTACATGAGGGCACCAAGAAGAAAGCAAGAATCAAAGGTATGGATAGTTTTGTACTTGATAAAGAGATTGCTAATTCGAAGAGAGAGTTAGCTAAGATTAAAGATGAATATGAGTCTTGGATGCAGATGGATAAGCAAGCATGGGTATGGCCAATAAGGAAGAGGTTGAAGTGGCCAATAGATCACCTAAGGAAAAGGAGAAGAAGGCAAAAGAAGATTGCCATGTAGAGAGAAGCCCATAGAGGCTTGAAGAAGATAAGAAGGTTGCCAAGTGAGCAGCAAGAGGAAGAAGTTGTGAAGAAGGTTCTCATTGAGGAGAACAAGAGAGAAGAAAGAAAAGAAGAAATGTTAGGAAGTGAACTTGGAAAGATGAGAATGTCCATTAAGAGGACACTCATGGAGACATTATGGTCTCTTGTTTTCATTTCTAATGTTGTTTTTGAGTGGATAATTATAGGTATGAGCAGCCTTATGAAGGTCAAGAGAAGGGCCTTGGAGAGTGAAGAGATTGGTGCAAGAAAGAGAAGAGAATTTGCTGTTGTTGATAAGGAAGAAGAAGAGATGCATTGGTTAATGCATGAGGGAGGTGTTGAAGACCCCATACAAGTAAGAGAAGAGGTAGAAGATGAAGCTAAATTCCATGATGCCATTGAAGGCGAAGAAGAAGAAAGAAGATAGCCAAGCATAAAGGAAGAAGAAAGGACAGATAATCAAGAAGCTATGCAAGTCAAGGAACTAATGGAGCATCCCATTAAGGAGGTAAACATGAGTTCAAAAACTGATTCTTCTTATAAGCATGAAATTGTTGATATACATGTTAAAGAAGCAAAGAGAAAGGTAAAGTTTCCAATTAACCATGGATATGTGATGCCTAAATGGTGGAAGAAGCAAACTCCCAAGCAAGAGGAAGTGCTGGTACAAAAGCATGGTTACAGGATGCCTAAAAGGTTTGAGAAGACAAATGATAAGAAGGAGAAACAAGTATGGGTGCCTAAGAAGGCAAAAAGTGAAGATGTGAGTGTTGAGGTAACAACACCAAGAACTCAATGGAGGAAGGTGAAGGATGACACAAGTACATGGAAAGGTAAGTCAATTGCTTGCAATGAAAGGGATAATGATTTGTTTGAATCATTTAATGATATTTTTATGAAAAATGAGAAATGGAAAGTGGCTGTAAGGACTAATATGCAGCAAGGAGAGAATTCCAAAAGGATAGATGATGAGGAAAGGAGAAAGTATGTAGCAGAACAAACAAGATGGCTCCAAGCAAAGATTGAAGAAAGCAAGAAGATAGAAGGTAAGAATACTACAATTGTATTTGAAAAGTCTATTGATGTTGATGAAGAAGTTGGTTTATGTGAAGACAAGCTAAGAAAAGAAGAGATAAAGGGCAAGTAAGCCTTGTGTGTGATCAGCGCAAGTTTGATGAAGAGAATAGTGAGATAGATGAGATCTCACTAAAGGAAGAGTTGAAGATGTTGGAGGAGTTGTTTGGTAATTCAAGAAAGATGAATGAAGGTACAAACCATGATGAAGGTAGCATTGGAAAGAGTGAAACAAGACAAGAGCAAAGCAAAGAGACAAAGGCAGTTTTGGTCAAAGAGCAAGCATGTGAAGACAACCAAGAGGCTTCATGGCCTAAAGATTTTGATTCTAAGGTGGCTTTGAATGTTTTGTATCCAGGTATGAAGGTTGCTAAAGTGAATGACATACATGTGTCATTGAAGAAGCTCATGAACCAAGAAGAACAACAAGAAGATCTAGAAGCTATGTATGAAGATGAAGGAGCATGGAAGTGGGAGATGGAAGCTTAGAAGGAGATGAGGAGGAGAACATACCAGAAAAGGAAGAACAACAAGATGAAAGACAAAGACTATTTCAAACAAAGACAAGCATTGACAACGAGACCTTGGGATCCAGGTATATAGTGAAGACTAATGTATGGAGGTAGCATTTCATTTGAACTAAGGTTCAAATTGTTCCTAGAGGGTGAGTATGATGCAGGAAAATCTACAGACATCTTGGCAAGACATGGTTACAAGTCATGTTTAAATTTGAATTTCAAATTATTGTATTTTGCTTCTCAAATGTTATCTAAGGAAGAGTAATTGGAAATGTCAAAAGTAAAAGTAAAAAGGTAATTGTTGGGGTGTTGAGGAAATAAGGGGGAAGTGGTTGAAATGATTTCAACCTTAGTATATTATTAACATTAAAAAATTGTTTCTTGTTTAATCTGAGCCAAGTTGGCGTAGAGGTTAGGGAGGAGTTTAAAAGAGAGCTTCAAAAGAAGAAACTGTTGCAACAAATAGTAGCTCTATTTGATTATTTGGCCAAAGATAGTAAGATATGGATGTTGGGAAAATCAAACCAACTCTTTTGACATTTTTGGAGATGATGCGAGCCCCAAAGTGAAAAAGGTTATTAAGATTCTTGAAAACAAAACTGGAGTCTGGTGATAACGAAGAGAGGCTACTTGGGGCCATTGGAAATTTGGCTCAGTAGTTTCTGAAGTAGAAGTTAGATGATAGTGATGATAGTTTTGAGTATGTAAAACCAGTGTTGTAGGTAGAGATCTCAAAGCACTCATGAAGTATATGTTGATCTTGTATGAAAGGGCTTCTAGATACGAGAATTTTGGTTAGTGACTGCCAATCTGATCAAACTTCTGTTGATGCAAATCCTACTGGGAACCTTGAAAATGTATATGGAGCTTTAATTAATGCAATTCAGGCAATACTCTCTGAGCATGATGGTACCATAGCAAACGGTGAGCTAGTGATGAAGTGCTTGCACCTCAAAAACTGATACGAAAGAAACTTACTACCAAACAAGCTGCCAAATAAGAAATTAGTAGTGAAGAAGAATCTGAAGATAGTGACAATAAATTTGTGCCTGCTAAACAAGATTTTGAGGTAATTGAAATTCAACAACCTGCAAAATAAGTGAAGGAAGATAGCAACACCGAGGACGATGAGCCAAAACCCAAGCAAGATGTTAAGGCAGAGATGTAGAACATGAAGCTGCACCTACATCCAAAAGTTGAGCCATTGGTGAAGGTAACTAATTTCTCAAAGCTTTCCATATGTAAATTTTTCACTGCAACATTGAAAGGGATCACCAGGAGGAGTTTGCCATAGACCAAATATGATGAAGTGTGATATGGATGGGGTTGACTCTATGTATACATAAATGAAAATGGATATGTGTTTCAAAACATGTTTGTAGTAAATAGAGATGGGTTTTGTCACTAATTTTGTACAAACTCATAATAATTATCTGTGTTGATATAAGGTATTTCATGGATTTACTTTGAAACTGGCAAAGTGTTTATAACTAATATTTTTTATAAATGATGCAAAGACCGGGACATTGAATTCATTTTCCCTTACATTGCTCATTATTCTCCACTTACAAACATAGTCTTCTCCAATTATTCCTCCCGTCAAGGACATATATGATGGAGACATTGCTAGTGACGTAGGAGGAAAATAAAAGTTACAGATGAAATGCAGATTGAGAACAAATATATACAGAATGTGTAAAAAAATTCAAACAGTAGGGATTTGGTAGTGATTATAATGAAGTATAGACAAGCAGACATCCATAATTATCATAAAGGATGTCATTCAAATGGAGGACTCATATAGAGAGAGGTTAAAGTGATAACTTAGAACCTCTGCAATAGAATGATAGCTTGGATTCTCTCATAGAACCTTATAAATATTCATCCTATCGACCCCCATATTTGCACTTGCATCTTTTAGAGATGTAAAACTATAAATTATTGTGTATGACTATGGCTTAATTCATTTGAAGATTAAAGTATATAGATAGTACAAACATGAATGGATTACTTAATTACATGGTTCTTAAGATAATGAAAGATTTCATGTGTTTGTATTAAACTGTAAAAGAAGGTAGCCATTTCAAAATCTAAAAGAAGGCAGCACATCAACCATTTAGTACAATAGGGAGTCAATATATAAATATAGGTGAATGGGCTAGGATGACTCATAGTGGGTTATAATAGCCTCATAGATAAATTTCTAACCCATGTGCACATAAATAATTAGGAATAACTAATCCTATGTGTGACTAACTCCCAAATTTAAGCTTACCTCATAAGTGAGTGTGAATAAGACTCAAACTAATTACCATAGTGAGTAAAACATAATCACATACACAAGAAACTTATGCACAAGTATATATCTATATATTGTTTCTCCTCTTATTAACCATTCATTAAAATAATGAGTCTCATATAAATATATGGATGAGTGGGCTAGGATAACTCATACTGGGTTATGAAAACCTCATAGCTAAATGTCCAACCCATGTACACACAAATAATTAGGAATACCTACTCCTATGTGAAACTAACTCCATAATTCAATATTACCTCATAAGTGAGTGCAATAAGACTCAAAATAAGCTATTTAGGAAATATCTTGAACCACCAACAAGTGTGAATGCAAATACTCCAACATATTTTTCAATTTTACTTATATTTTTCCTAATTATTTCTAATGAGAGATTGATTGGTTGTTTTTTTTTCATTTTATAGGTGTATATGCATAAATATTTATGGTTAATTATAGATTAATATTAGCTACATGATGTAATAGTTATATTTTCAAATTAGTAGAAAGCGCTACTAATTAGTTTAGGCTTCAGAGGGATCACTAGATTATAACATGCTTATGATGTTACAACAATTGTAGAGGATTACTAATAACTTAATATGAGAGTTGGATGGATATATAGTTTAATTTTAAATCATGTTGGATTATGTGAATGCTATAATAGGCCTACCATTAGAGGGCATGTTGATGTCATGTGATGCACTAGCGACACTAGCCAAGAGGCAAGAGATAGAATGTTTGGCTACTAGGTTAGAATATTTAAACAATGATCACTCATAATATGATTTTTTGATGTTTATGTGTCTAATTTTATGGAAATCTAGAAGTTAATACTAGTAATATTGATTAAATGAATTTTTTTTCACAAACCAGATAGAGGAGTCCCACATTTTTCCATTTTTTTATGTCATGTTACTTTGGAGCAGGGTATAACCTATGGCAAGGGATTGAGCATATGGATGCAGCTAGTGCATAATTTTTTTATAGAATTTTGACTAGATTATAGTAGATTATAGGACCTATAATACTATTTTTATGCTAGATTTATAATATATTTCTCATGTATCATCCTATGAGGCTACCACACCAGATAGA
>JARHVA010002129.1:2122500-2332500 GCA_037957365.1 Torreya grandis | reverse complement strand
GACAATGAATAGGGGCCATAATAATAGAGGACATGTAGTGAATAAAAATTTAAAGATGAAATTGAATAATCTAAACCATATAAAAATATGCCTAAGTGGTCCACCCAAACATTGAATGTTGTCAGACCCAATGAAATTGGGGAAATAGGCACTAGAAGTGTACATGAAGCCACATCATGATCAAACATGTTCCTTGAAGAAATTCAAGATAATTGAAAACACCTTGAATGATTATCCAAAATAATAACTCAATGTTGTGTTTGATTCAAAACTAACATATTTAAAATGAGTTGAGAAGCTTAAACCTTGGAGAAAATTAATGAAATATGAGTATAATGCATTGGTAAAAAATGGGACTTGGAATTTGGTTGATCTTCCATGTGGCTAAAAACCAATTATCTTTAGTGGGTATACCACAATAAATATAAGGCCAATAGTTCAATTGACAATAGTAAATATAGTCATGTTTCAAAGGTATATTCTCAAAAACAAATAATTGACTACAATGAAACATTTGCACCTACAATAATATTGACTACCATTCAAACCATATTGGATATGAAAACTCAAAAAAATAGAAAGCTCACAAAATGGATGTCAAAAATATATTTTTTTATGGTGACCTCAATTAAATAGTTTACATGACAACCTGATTTTTTTTAATAAAAAACTAAGAGCACAAGGTGTGCAAACCTGAAAAATAGTTGTATTGTTTGAAACAAGCCCCTCAAGCATGGTATGATAAACTATATGATCACCTCATGAACATGAACTTAAATTTTTTTGAGTTTGAACATGCAACGTTTTCACAAAAATAGTTTTAAAAACAATTTTATTTGTGGTGGTGTATGTTGATGATTTACTCATCACATGGGAAATGAACAATACACTACAAAGTTCAAATCATAATTGATGAAAATCTTTGAGATGATTGATTTAATATATATTCATTATTATTTTAATATTTAATTAATTAAAAACAAAATTATACCTTCATCATTTATTATAAATATATTTTGACATTCTAATTAATTTTATAATGGAATATTTTAATCCTTTCAACATTCTCATGGAACCAAATCTCAAATTGGCATATTAAGATAAAATGGATTTGGTTGACGCCACTAAATATAGATAACTCATTGGAAGTGTAATTTATTTTATCACAATAAAATCATGTATATTATTTATTTTTGATGTTCTTTCAATATTCATGAAACAATCCAGAGACATTATTGGATAACAAAAAATATTCTTTCAATATCTCAAAGGAACACAAAATGTTCAAATTAAATACTCCAAGGTAGGAGACTTTAAACTAGTATATTCATATTCCAATTCTGTTGGTGATCATGAATATGAGAAATCCACCATAGGTTTTATGATGAACTTGAGAACAATAATTATTAGTTAGAATTATAATAAATAATTAGTTTTGGTAGCTTCTTTAGCAAGATCATAGTATATGGACACTTTAGAGGCAACCAAAGAGATTTTTTGGCTCATAAGGTTTCTTTCTAATTTTTAGGAATAATGGTTTTCATCATCATGTTTAATGGTTGACAACACTTATATAATTTAAATGTTAAATAATCAAGTCTTTCACAATTGGACCAAGAATGTCAATACCAAATTTAATTTGATTTGACACTATGTGAAAGATTCCAGTGTCAAGTTACAATATTCCCCTACAATAGAGAAACTAGAGACATCTTAGAAAAATCACTTAGACCAAAAAAAATTAAAATTTAAGAGGAATGTTTAGGATCACAACAACCCCTACAGATTAAGGGGCATGTAATATTATTGTATATAATATTTATTTATACAAGTAGTTATAGGAATGTTTTTTTCTAGTAGTGAATAACTCAAGATTCTCTTAAGAATATGAATGGACATATTGAATGTGAAATTAACAACCATATTTTCTCTTATTTATTGTAATGATTTGCTCATTTCAATTCAAATCATGAGAATAATTTTGGCTTAAACCAAACATCATTTGTTCATTATCATTTTGTATAAGATCTAACCTGACAATTTTTTAGTATAATATTTCAAAATTATTTGCTTTGGGGTAACCAAAAAAAAAGGGTCATATGATATGTATCCATCATCATAATCAAGAGTGGTGAAATCCACATAGATAAATTCAACCATGATTTTTATATAATGAGTGATTGGAGGGGAATAATTATTAATAATTATTGCCATTAGTATCTCATTAATTAGCCTCTTATTAAAATGGGGTCATACATTAGGTGTAAACTAAGTATAATATTAAGAGGAAGGTTAGAGGCTTTTATTTCAATGTTAAACTCATCATATTAGTTTCATCATCATCAAAATCAAGGCGGTTGGGTGGAACATTTACCACAAGCTCAAGGTGACCACTATAATGTCTAATTAAATTGACAAGAAAGTTTAAACATTGATACTCATGAAAAGGAATGCTTGGGAGAGGTTCAATGGTATGTATTTCAAAGACACCACATTTTTGGAATTGTTCATAATTCCATGTTTTGTATCACCTTGAATCTTATAGATAGCTCATAAATATGGGAATTTGACACATTGACATGTGAAAGAAGATATGGACCTAAATCATCGAGTCCAAGGTTAGATAATAAATATTTTATAATATAATAAAAAGTTAAAAATCATAACTCTATCCCTAACTATAATAAGAGGTATTATGATAGAAATCCAAATGCACTCCATGGGTGAAATTTGCCTTTAGTCATATCCTTTGCATGTGTTATGAGTAGACTTAAGTTTATTGGTAAGATACCCAAGGGATTTAAATAAATTCAAATAGAAAACATAAGTATTTTATCCTTCATTTATGAGGGCTCCCTTAACTTTGGCATCACTAATTTGAATGTTAATAAAGAGAGGATGGCCATCTACAAAAATAAGGATTTCATCAAGGATCATTGAATGGAGAGTAAATTTCAAGGAAAATACTTGGTCTATTATCTTATAAATTTATATGAGCATCTCTTCTCATTTCTACATGATACTTTCATCAAAAATAGAAAAATTAGCTTCTTTCCCCATAGGTTTTGGTTGAGGGGTGATTATAGAAAATACATTTGAATTAAGTGATTATAATGTTTAGGATATAAGATCAATGAAAGGAATATAACTAAAGAGATTAGATAGTTATTCAATGGGATCCCATTATTTGATGTTAGGGTACATTGCATCTAATTGTAAGAAAGAAATAAATGTGTAACTAGCATCAAGTTGGACTATGGGAAGTTCTCTAGATGACTTAAGCTATTTTTTAAAATGTTTCAATGATCAATCATGTATACATAGTAGGTTTAATTATAGTTTATTACATCATCACAGGTGTTATAATTTGTATACATGGAGACTAGATCAAGCATGTTGATATAGTTTTAGATTCATAAAAATGTATCATCACAGATATTATTTGACCCAAAATCAATTTTACCTCTATGAGTATTCATGATATTGATTTATTTGAAGAGTAAAGTAGGAGACAATACATGGGATAAAATATCCCATCGTTAAGTCTAGGATTGGTGTTGGTTTAGTATAAGGACTGGGTAGTTTAACCTTTTATTCTCAAAGAATAATAATTATCACCACTCAAGGTTCAATATGTGTACCTTTACACTTTGAATTCATTGTCAATTGAATAAACTTATATTTTTAATTTGATACTAAGCCATATACTACCAATTTTTAAATTAAAGGGAATGTTTGGGCCTTAAAACAAACATAAAAATAGGGTAAGGTAGGGTAGAAAAGAGTTTTTATAGGCCTAAAAGATTATAATAATTCAAGAACCAATCCAAGTGCCCTACCACATTTATACCACTATGTGCCAAGTTTCACCAAGGGTTCTGACTTAGTTTCACATAAGGGAATAAGTCCAAGGAAATAAAAGGATATTCTTAATTCATAAACCTCCTCTAAATATCAATAGATAAAGAGCCTATAGTAAATGACAGATAGGTCCATCAAACATAATCTATAAATAGATACACATATTAATAAATTTGTGAATGAAAATGAGAAGGGTTTATGAATGGGTTAGAACAACATGTCACATTATAACCACCATGTTTATTTTATAAAAAAACACTTATTCAATTCTATAACATTAACATTCATTCAAAACTAATAATGATAGACACATTAGTAAATGAAAAACTAGTTTTATAGAAAATGGGAAATTGTATTAATAAAAAATGAGTTATTTTACAAAGAGTGCCTATCATGGAATACATTCATAGTCCAAATGATGAAGGAAAATTAGGTGAAATCTTGACTTAATTATGATAGTGTTTTGGAACCAAAATTGCCATCCTTTTTTAATGGGATACATTTTACAATTTATAGATAAGGATGGGTCTCAACTCCAAGTACCTCAAGATTCCAATATTAGGCCATGATGGCCTCAAAATTTTTGTTAAAACTATATCATTTCAAAAAAATAGAATATCTGATACTTCCTTCATAAGATATCTGAGGTCCCACCTAACTGATATGTGGAGGAGCTATGAATAAATTACCTCCTCATTATTTATAATCTACCTTCTTAGTAGTAGTGCAGCTACTACTAATTCAAACTCTCAATCCATCTTAGTCAAAATCATCAGTGGATCTCAAAATATCATCTCTTATTGGCACACTAGTCTCTAATGAACTTGGAGTTGGGCCTCTATGTGCACCTTGACCTCTAAAACCTAACTAATCCTCACAATGGATTGGGTAGAGAGTTCAACACTATTTAGGCTCCAACCTTGTTGGCCTTTACCAAGTTATTTCTCATGACCTGGTCAAAGTGACCCAAGTGAACTCCAAACTCACTTCTATCCAATAAAGTTTCATCTGGGTACAATATCATGGTGATGTTGACCTCTTTGAAGTAAGTCAATATTTTTTCTTACCTTATTCTAGGGGTTCCACTACCATCTGTGACATGTTCATCCATTCTTGAATCTTAGCCCTCACATCCCAAGCATATGTTTGATACAGGCTTAGGTCCAAAGTGGGCATAAGCTTTAATTTTGGGAACATACCCTTGTGTATGATTAGTTTTAGGTTCTTACACTTGCTTTCAACTAGAGTAGTTCTCTCTAACTATGCTTGGGTCCTTTGAATATGTGAATTTTTATCTACCAGAGTCTTGATCACTTCTCTCAAAGCTAAGAAAATTTGTAGGAGGGCATCCTAAACTTTCTCAATCAACTCTATAGGTAAGGATCTCTTTACTTTTACATTTAGGGCTCATACATATTCATGTATATTCTCCATTAGCTTCTCTGACATATCATATGTAACCTAGAGCACAAAAATTGGGTCTTCAACTAATTTATCTTCTAAGTGGATGTCCTCACTTTGATGATGAAGAAGAGGTTATTGATAAGTGTTGTCATTGATGTCAAGGTTGATTTCATTGATGTTAAGGTATATCTAGTGAAGATGCATGGTGAGTAGTCTATGAGATATGAACCATGTGACAAGAGAGAATTTGAAGGCAAACTAATCATTCTTCTAAGGTTGATGTCAAGGTTCAGACCAAGGTAAGCATGTTTGATTACTAGTCTTTGAGTACAAGGTGTCTTGAGAAGCCTAGTCATATTAAGCTTAGTCATATCATGAGCATGTACATGATGAACATGAAGAGGTATGTATATAAGTATGACATTTTTTTAGGAGCATGTAAGTAATGTAATAAAGGTGTAGAAACATAAAAGAGTGTTTCAAGATCAGTTGTTAAGCTTTAAATAATTAAGAAGCCTAATCATGGCACACATCATAGCTTATAAAGACCTAGTGAGAAGGTTAGAGCATGGTGGCCTAGTGAGATGGATACATAGAGGAATAATAGGATGTAATAGGTTTATTTAGCATGCACTTGATGCATTGGACCACTCAGTATATTTTCAAGGTATGCCTACAGGGGTAAGACCTTAATTTCAAGTCTGTAACTAGACTAGTTCTAAACCTTGCCTAGCCTAATGACATATCATGAGCTATTATCAATTCATATGAGGTATGTATAGTATTTATTGAGAATTATAGGGTTTTTTAAATTTTTTATATGAAGTATTGAGAGCTTGGACATTGGTTATAAGGTCATTTTCAAGGACTAATGTTATTTATAAGTCAAAGCCTAGAGAGTAAAAAAAGATAGCATGACATAATGAGGTATGAGGTTTTATTTATAAGACTAATATGGACATTTGAGAATTGACATAAGTGTGTCATGTTTTTTCAAGTATGTTGACCAATTTTTAGGTCAAAATTTGAAGGTTAAGACAAGAAAAAGTGTTTTGAAGTCTCTCACATGCATCGAATGAAGGGTTCTCAACCCGAGAACTTTCAAGTGTTCATTAGCATGTGTAACCTATAAATTACAACCTAAGATATTCATGATATATATTTAAGTTTCCTATCTCAAATTTCCAATCATTGGTCTCTAGAAAGAGGGGCTAACCTTTAGAAATGATCGTTAAAAATAGAAGATGGTTTAAACCCTCAAAGAACCCTAATAGCGACCTAATATGAAAAAAAATGTTCTAAAGTTATTAAAATGGGTTGGTATGGATAGTTAAGTGTTTGGATTTTGTATAAAAATATCATAGTCACCTTTAAATGTGATTGTTTTTTTAGGTAAGTAGACCCTACAAGAAAGGCCTTATTTCTCATAGATTTATTATAGCAATCAAAGTTGACCAAGTCAAAGTATGAAAATAATTATATGAAGAAGCTTGATACTTTTATTTTATGTACATGGTGGTTTTTTAGTATTTTATATCCTTAAAATGTGTTAAACTAGTCATACAAATTTACCAATCGCTAACAGGTCTAAAGATGCAAATAGTGAAAAACCCAGGTAGAAGTGAGAAGTTGATTAGGGATGTGTTATCATGTATTAGAGATGAATAAAAATGCATATATATATTTTTAAATACATTTCCATGGTGGATATAAGTTTTGGAGGTTAATTGATATGATGAAAATGTTGCTCATAAGTTGACTTATCTAGTATAGATGTGACATTGAAGATGTAAGGTTATGAGATTGGCCTACAAGACCAATATTTCCATATGATCATGTTAATATAAAATTTTACTAGTTATCTCATAATATAATAAAAATAAATTGTAATTTTTTAAAATTTATCTTACAGGTGTTGGAAGTCGTCTTCACCTTGACTATGTATTAAGGGAAACTGGCATATTTAGGTAAGCAAGTTGCAGTAATGAGTTAGAGGATCTTTGCCTTGAGTTGATGTATCTAATGCACATAATTTTTTTTTGTGAATTTAATGACACATCCATTATTTTTATAATATTAAAAGTTAGTGAAACTTATTATAATGTTAAAGCCAAAATGGGTTGATTGGTTCAGGTTTGACTATGTACTAAAGATAAAATATTGATCTACAAGATGGATATTTGATATTAGACCTTGTGATATTTATACTTGATAGTTACATAAATATGTAAAATAATATTTTTAAGGTGATATTTTTCATGTTAAGTTTTCTTTCATGTGTTGAAGATCAAGTTGTCTGTGACTATGTTTTGAGGCTAGTTGGTAGTTCTAAGTGAGCTATTTGTAGAGAAGGACTTGAGTCCTTTTACCCTAAGTTATGAAGTATAAATAACATGGTGATGAACCTAAGTTCATGTATATTATATATTTTTAATTTTTTCCATGGTTTTTTGAAAAAATTGTGTTTAATCTTCAGTAGTTCAAGACAAAGTTTTTGGGTATACGCAGGCCTAATTGTGAACAATGCTAATGGTGTGCTTCAAGTGGTGGTTGGAACTAAAAGGTGCCATGGACCTAAAATGAAAATTTTAAGGGTATATTTTAGTTAAATATTATATTTTATTACCATATTAAATTTTTTTAAATTCTCTAAGGAAGTCAGAGTTTAACATATTCTAAATAGACCTAATAGGATTAAGTCTCCATGAGACCTAAAGGTGAGATAAGGCCTAATTAAAGTAGGTAAAACCTAAAAGGAATCAAAAAAAAAATTATACATGTATATGAAATTTATTAATATAAATTTAATTTCCAACATAATAGGTTAAGGGTGTTTTCTTGACCAATAAGGATATGAACAAGAGACTTGTATAAATACTAGGCAATTTTAGGCCTATTAGAGTGAGCAGAGAGGAAGAAAATAGAATAAAATATTTCATAGTATAATAAGGTATTTTAGAAAATTTAAGGAGTTTATATTATATATTATTAATGTTTTACATAGGTACTATGCATGAAAATCAAAGTCATATGACCTAATCAAGTCAAGAAGAGGACTAATTGAGTGAAGAAGCCTATAAAGTAGTTTGAAAGGGATAAAAAAAAGAGGAGATTAAGAAGGATATCATCATATATTGTATCAGAAACAAATTTTTATAAAGTTTTTTATGTGGTTAAGTTGGTGTTGATTCATCTCGGGTGTTGGTGCATCCTTGCAAGTGGGTGTTTACTAAAGCCTAGCTGAGTTGGTGCTTAGCTAGTTGGGGTTGGTGCTCCATGTGAAGTTGGTGCTTCACTAAAATTTATTTTTATATTATAATAATATATTAAATTTGTATATATAATTATAATTTCATCCCATTGATGTTTTCCCATATATAAGTTATGTTATCTTGTGTTCTTATATTTCATACATATGTGAATGGTTACTTAGTCATTATTTGATCTACATGCTTGAATGAATGTTCAAAAATGCTTAAGTGGAATTGATAAGATAGTTTTTTAAGATTGATTCACTCTCCCTCTCTATAATTTTTCTTCAAAAATTTGGTATCAGATCTTAGTCCTTTGAATCAGGTTTAAAATCCTAAAGGAGATCCTAGAAGCAAGGATGGCTAGTTAGCAAGCTCAAGGTGGTTTATCTACTAGTAAGGATCCATTATTTAATGGATAAAATTATGCCTTTTGGAATGTCAAGATGAAGATATATTTTATTTCTCAAGGTCATAATATTTGGTATTCAATTGTGGATGGATATAGTTATCCTCCTATTCTACGAACTAATGTAGTAGGTAAGAAGGCTAGTGAAAACAAATCCAAGGTAATGAATGTCATTATTTGTGTCCTATAAGAGGTATATATTGTAAAGGTGATGCACTATGTATCTACCAAATATATATGGGAAAATTTTAAGACCATATATGAAGGAGACACTATGGTGAAGATGGCCAATTTGTAGATGCATTGGAGATAGTTTCAAAGTTTGAAGATGAGTGAAGATGAAATCATTGCATCCTACCTGTTGAAGGTTGATGAAGTTGTAAATGTCATTAGAGTATTGGGAGAAGAAGTGAAATCATCTTAAGTTGTTCAAAAATTACTAAGATCACTAACTCTTAAGTTTGACTCTAAATTATTTGTAGTGGAATAGATGAAATATTTAGACAAGCTTGAAATAGATGGTCTTCATGGTACCTTGACTACCTATGAGGTGAGAACAAATGAAGGAATACATCCCAAGAAGGAATCAACTTTCAAAGTTGAAAATAAGTCAAAATTCAAGAAAGTTAAGGATGAATAATGTTTAGATGTTGGTGATGATCAACTAATACCCATGTTTGCAAAGAAATATATTTTTGGGGTAGGTAAGTGTAAGGTTAAGTTGCCCTTCAAATTTTTCAACTATGGAAAGTGTATGCAATCAAAAATTCATTAGATATACAAATCAATCCTATCTAAAATAATATATATCCTACTTACACTTATTATTGGGGATATATTAGATAATCGAGGTTATGACCAATATAGATCTACTAGTCTTAATTAGGGGATCTCTTATCACAAATAATATCACTATGGAGGGTTCTAAAGCTTCTAATTAATTAAAATCACATAATGACCATAATTAATTCCTATGTTTTCATATTCACTAAACTGATAAAAAGTAAAGCAATGAAATCTAATCTAGTGCTCATCAAAGCTTGTGACACAAAGTGGGGGTAATAAACACTAATAGTAAACATACATAGAAGACATATACTCATGTAAATGTATATGATTTCATAATGCATTGAAGATGAGTGAAAATATATATTTATTTACTCTTAAAAAGGAGGAACAAATTTAGGAATACTTACCTTTGAAGATGAACCTATCGATCTTCAATCTCTTTCTTGGCCAAGGAGCTTTACAAGAGGTTGTTATGGTATGTAAGGATGACAAAGATAAATCAACTCTAGGCTACATAACCTATCAATGCATCTAAAATACTTCTTCATAAGATAAGATCCATATCTCTAAAGAAAGTATGAAACCATAAGCTTGCTCCTCAAATAAAATGGTGGATAAGCAGATACAAAATAGCTATTACTTATTCTCTTGATTAAATAATGGTGAAATGATGATGTATATAGAGGTAGATTTAACCCTAATCCATTATAAAAGTTTCAACTGATAGGGTTGACCCATTCAAACTAGTATCATTATTGATAAAAACTCACTAGGTCATGTGTTAGGTTGGCCAAGGGTTGACCTAGACCCTAAATGAGTTTCACCAATAAGAGTATAAGCTCGACCTAGTTGACCTAGTCATGTAAATTGTTGAAAGGGATTTTAGGTTAGAAAAAGGGGTACTAAAGATGGTAAAATACTGGAGGAGTGTGCAAGAGATAAGAATAATCTTAGGGGAATAGTTTTTAGGAGATAAGTGTGTAGATAACAAGTGGTAAAAGGGAAAACAATCCTATGAAGCACCAGGGGTCTACCCACACCTTTCTTGGTGTACCCCTTAAGGTATGCGCTCATAGAGATTGAGACTTGATAAGTTCCTACAAGATAGAGAGCATCAGTAATTGATTAAAGTTTGAAAATATTATGTATACATATGCCCCACTGTTATATAAATGTAACATGGGATGGTGCTTTAAGAAAAAAACATGATGACACGTAATGTTGATGATAAATAAATGTAGTAAGGAGTAAATAAGAGAAATAAAAGGATAGAATTTAAAAACACATACCTTTATTTACCTTAATTTTGTAGATAATGAAGGAGATGAGAGAGATGTAAAGGCATCCAATGTGAGGAAAATTAGGTGAACTTATAGAGATTAGTGTAAAAAGAGAAAAAAACAAAATTTTTACAATATAATCATATAATAATGGAAAATATTATAGAATAAAAACCGATGAATTTCATGGAGGAGATGGCGACGATAAGCGATAAAAAGGCAGGTGACGGCCTGTGTGAGGGTTTTTGAGGTTCAACCTCGACACAGGGAGAAGACATAAGACAGAAGGTGCCATTTTATACCACAAAATGTTCTAGGGTCGTCAAAGTTAATGGCTACTTCCCATGGTCCCAAGATAGGCTAGTTTTGGTTATTCCCCTAGATTCTATCAAGGAATATGTAGACTATCTCTTTTCTCACACCCTAATTTGCAAGTTTATGGGCATCCAAATTTCCCAGGTGGCCTTGGAGACCTGGCTGCGTTGCACCTGGCAAGTAGACGGAGATATGGATGTTATGCTAGCTGGAAATAGTTATTTCTTGGTAAATTTTTCCTCTATTTTTGACAGAAACCAAATTTTTAAAGGAGGGCCATATTTTTATGACCAAATTGGTTTGTTTATTAAACCCTAACATTCTGGCTTCAATTTTGCCGAAGACTTACCAACACGACTCCCTGTCTGGGTTCATCTTCCCAGACTACCTCTCAAATTTTGGCGCAAGGATATCCTTCACCAAATTGTTGCATTATTGGGAGCACCAATTGCTATTGCTCACCAATATCTGGACAAGAAACTTATATCTTTTGCCCGGGTTTGTGTGGAGACGGATTTGAATAATCCTTTCCCTGACACGATGGAAATCTGCCTGGGAGATTCTTCATGGGTCCAGCAAATCGATTACGAAGCCATCCCCTTTTGATGCTAAATTTGCCATGTTTATGGCCACTTACATCACCAATGCCCCCAAGCAATGAGATCCATTGGGATGGAGCCCAATGAAAATAAAGACTCTGGTTACATGTTGCACCAGGACCCCTCCAAAGCCAGCCCAACCAATGTGGCGAAGGGTAAAGCTCAAACAAATTCACTCAACCTGTCTCAAGGCCCATTACATCTCAATTCACAAGACAAGGAAGGCTTCACTCAGGTCTAACGCAGGGTGAAAGGTAGAGGGAAGAAGCGTAGGAACCAGGACAGACCCCTCGAATTGACTTTCAACCACTTTAAAACTTTGGACAGCATGGTAATTGAGGATGGTATTCCTCTGAAAGAGATGGGAGAACCTGCAGAGAGTGTTAAGAAATGCCCCCTCCCAATGAGCATCAGGACATGCTTATTCAGATGAATAAAGAAATTATAATAGAGCCAAAAGATGAAGCCTTGACAGTCCTTATAGTGTGCCAAAATAAGGACATCAGTTGGGCAGAATTAGTGAAAGACATAGAGACCCTTGGGAAAGACAAAGTACCAGCTGGTGCATTGGGCTTAATGCAAAGGCCTTTCAAACGAGTCTCTTTCACTACCCCTACTCATGTGGGATGCCAGAAGGACCAGGAGATAATCCAAAGAACAGGGACTTTTTTAGTTGAATCAGGGGCAGTTAAGCCCCTAGATGAGCACTTCATGCAATCCTCTCCATGATTGTCTTGTCATGGAATGTTAGGGGACTGCATAGTATCCCCAAACAAAGAGCTATGCCAAAGTTGGTGAGTGGCCACTTATCGAACATTCTCTACATCTAGGAATCTAAGCTTTTGGTTAAAGCTATGTTCACTAGTAGTTCTAAGTTTTGGATGGGAGGGCAATGTCAATGTGTTGGAGCTTTAGGTAGTGCTGGCAGACTTGCAATCTACTGGGATCTGGCCAAAGTCATGCCTATTCATTGGGCTACTAGCCTTTTGGTGCTTTTGGTGGTTGCTTCCTCCCTGGAATGTGGGGAACTGATCCTTGTCACTAATGTTTATGCTCCAAGAGACATTTCGGGACAGCAAAAGTTATGGAAGCATTAGAGTATGTGAGGACCTATTTTCCTTACCTACCTTGGATTGTCACAGGAGATTTCAATGCTGTCCTCAGCCTTGAGGAGAAAAGGGGAGGAGTAACACGTCTTGATCCCTCATCTGAGCTCCTGAGATAGAGTCTAGACAGCCTGCGCTTAGAGGATATCAGGCCCATCAATGGGATCTTCACTTGGAATAATAGAAGAACAGGTAAGGATGATATTTTTGAATGGTTAGATAGATTCATGGTGTCTTGTTTTTGGTTGTCCAGGGCTTTCCCTCTTGCTTCTGAAATCCTGGATTGGCAGGGGTCTGATCACTGGCCCATCAAACTAACAACTAGTTACATTCCTACACCAAAGAAAGTGCGTTTCAAGTTTCAACTTATGTGGCTCTGAGATTCTAATCTTCACAACCTCATGGAGACCTGGTGGAAGCAAGGAGGACCTTCTTACAGAACCGCCATGTTCACTTTTTTTAAAAAGTTGTAATATGTAAAGCGAAAGCTGCAAGACTGGAATAGAAACAGTTTTGGGAATCTCCATGTCATGAAGAATAGAGTGCAGGAGAGGATGGACACAATTACCAGGCAAATTCACAACTTTGGCTTATCAGAGGACCTCCACAAGGCTGAATTCACTACCCTCAATGATCTTTCAAAGTGGGAACTCAGGGAAGAGATTTTTTGGAAACAAAAGGCCCGCATTGATTGGCTTCAAGAGGGTGACAGAAACACTGCCTTCTTCCACAAGTCAGTTTAGGCAAAACATAATAGGATCTTTATATCCTCCCTGGTGACTTTTGATGGTACCTGGGTTACTTCTTCCTCTGACATCTCTGAGGAATCTATTATATTTTTCTCGTAGCTCCTCTCTAGCACGTAGCCTGCTACGGTTCTTGAGATGAATGAAGTTTTGACTTGCATACCTTATCTCATCATGCTAGAAGTGAATGAGGTGCTCATGAGGCCAATTAGTAAGGAGGAAGTTGAACAGGTGGTGTTTGGCATGTGTAGAGGTAAGGCTACAGGGCCGGATGGTTTCCCTGTTGAATTTTACCAAGGGTTCTGGAGCACTATCTGCCATGACCTGCTAGAAGTTGTGCAAGAGTCTTACAAGAACAAAGAAATGCTCAAGGCACTCAACGCCACTTTTCTTGCTTTAATCCCAAAGGACAAACAGGCCAATCAACTGGACCATTTCAGGCCCATAGCACTTTATAATATGATTTACAAAATTATATCTAAGCTCATAGCAGAATGCCTGAAACCTTACCTCCACTTGATTATATCTGAGGAACAGGGAGGCTATGTTGCTGGTAGGCAAATCCTTGATAGAGTGGTGATCACATCGAAAGTTATCCACTCTATGCATCTTTCTTAGCTGCGCGCTATGTTTATCAAGCTTGACCTGGCTAAAGCTTATGATAGAGCTGATTGGAGCTTCTTGCAAAAAATTTTACTTGCCTTTGGCTTTGGGCAAGACTGGGTCAAGTGGGTGTTCAGCTGTGTCACCACTCCCTCTTACTCAGTCCTTATGAATGGAGTGCCATCCAGGCTGTTTGAGTCTTTCAGAGGTCTCCATCAAGGGGATCCCATTTCTCTGTATATATTCATCATTATTGTTGAAGGGCTGGGCCGGCTTATCAGACATCATGTGACCCAAAACATGATTTAGGGTTGGCAGTGGGGAAATGGGATTCTGAGACTGTCTCACCTCCAATTTGTGGACGATACTATCTATTTTAGGGAAGCTCGCATCAGGGAGGTGCATGCTTTCCAAGACACTTTAGATCTCTACCTGAGGGCTTTAAGTTAGAAAATCAATGAGCAAAAATCCTCCATATTTTTCTTCAATACTCTAGAGGTTATTCAGCATAGAATAGCAGCCATTCTAAGATTTCAGGTGCAGTCCCTCCCAGTGACTTACTTGGGGATTCCCATCATGCTTGGCAAGTAGCCAAGGCTTTTTTGGCAGAATGTTATGGATACTTTGAGGCAAAGGATTAACCATTGGACTCACCGCTGGCTCTCTTCAGTCAGGCGGGTGACCCTGTTGCAGTCTGTTATTCAGGCACTGCCCATTTATCAGAGCATGATCCAGGTGGCCCCGATGTACTTCCTCAAGGAGTATGATGCTCTTTCATGGCAATTTTTGTGGAGCGGCAATCTTAGGCACTCAAAATGGAGTTTGGTTAACTGGAGCACTGTCTGTCAGCTAAAGAAGGATGGTGGGCTTGGGTTGAGATCTGCTATTCTAACTAGTCAGGCTTTAGCAGCCAAACTATACTAGCGGTGGTGCACTAGTCAATCCCACCTCTGGGCCCAAATCATTTCTTCAAAGTATCTCTCTGGAGTGAATCTGCCTGAGGTTCCCAGGATGCCTCTTGAGGGTAGAGGCTCCATGGTTTGGAACACCCTTAAGTTGGGTGCCCAGCTGGTCCAGCCCAGCCTTTTTTGGATTTGTAATAGAGGTTCAGACACTCTCTTTTGGGAGGACTCTTGGGGTGGAGCTCCTCCTCTCTACTCCTCCCATCCCCATTTGCAGAGGTTATGTGCCTCCTTTCTCAGCAAAGGCTAGACTTCTATGGAGCAGTATAAAGAAGCATATAATGTGGGTCCTTTCATTGCCTACAAATGGAAAGATGAGTTGGATTGGCCGTAGGGGGGAATTGAGGATGAAAGGCAGGAGCTCACCCAAATTCTTGCTGGTAGACATTGTAGTTCCTTGAGGGAGGATGACATTCTAGCCTAGGGGGCGTTGCCAATGGCCAATACTCGGTAGTTGCGGGTTACTAGAAGCTTACTAGGATCAGGCTCGGTGAAGTTGTTTTTGACTGGGGGAAGAGAATTTGGAATGCTGCCTCGTGGTTGAAGTGTAATTTTTTTCTCTAGACTCTTACCCACATCAGATGTTTGACTTGGGAGAATTTGTGTAGAAGAGGCTATCAGGGGCCGTCTATTTATTTACTTTGTCATGCCAATGAGGAGACTGAAGTGCACTTGTTCTTCCAATGCGCCTCTTCTAGATGAATTTGGCATCTTTAGTGGACGGCCTAGGGCTATCCCTACTGGCATGCCTTTTCCTTGACAGAATTCTAGTAGCACCTTGGCTGACCACCTAACAAAGTTGCAATGTTTCAAACCGCGTGGAATATCGGGCCTGCTTTCATTCTCTGGAATGTTTGGATTGAGCATAACAGAAGAACCTTCTGGGATCCCTCTGTTACTCTTAGCAAGGTTTGGGTGAAAGTCTTGTGCGCTATCTAGGAGGCTCTCTAGGTGCATCACGATAGCAATGCAGTTATGGACCCTGCTGCGAGTAGAATTTTGGTGAAGCTTTCCCCTGGGAGGTCCAATTCTGAGGTCTGCCATCCCACTCTGCACCCCATGCATTGGATGAAGCATCATACGTGCCCAATGTGTTGACTGGGCTATTAGACTCCTCCCAGGGATGGTTGCACTAAGGTGATTGTTGATGGGTCTTCTAGAGGCAACCCTAGGCCTACTAGTATAGGCGGCATTGGCAGAGACAACAGGGGTGTGACTTGTTTCTTTTTCTCCATGTTTAAAGGCCACCAGACTAATAACTTGATGGAGGCTGTTACGATCCTGGAAGCGACTCTTACTTGCTATAGCCATGGCCAGCTTAATATTATCTGTGAGTCTGACTCACAGGTGATCATTAACCTATTGAATAGTGGGAATTTTCATGAAGTTGATTGGCATCTTACTTTGATCATCAAGCAAATCCATCAAGTGTCTGCAGTTTTTGAATCTATATCCTTTAAGCACATTCCACGTGAGTGGAACACTATGGCCGACACTTTAGCTAAATGGGCCTCAGACATGGGGCTGAATTGGTGTGTTCAGGATCAGCAAGCGCTTCCACCTAATCTTGCCCAAGATCTTGCTCATCTTCTTGAGCAGGACAGGGGTATGTAATGCTTTTGTTCTCTGGGTCTCTTAATAATATTTTTACCCCTTTTAGTTTCATATAATAGTGGAAAATATTCTCTACGATGTTAGGATTCTAGAAATTTTATGTTTCAAAAAATTAGTTATTAAAAACAAAGATACAATCAAAATAAGGAATCTGATGGTAAATATTTGAAGGGTAAATAATTGTGAATAGCAACTTTAAATAGGGTGAAAAATAATTAATTTACTATTGTTTGACTATTTTGAGAGAAAAATAAAGATCTAAGAGACCTAACGAAAGTCAAAAGAGCCAAAATGGTGAGGAAATGATATTTGAGATGAGAAGGATGCCTACCAACTGTAGTAGGTGTAGCACAAGTAGGCAATTGATAATTTCAAATTTATTTTGAGTATTTTATTTAAAATTGAGTATTTTAAAGAAATATGCAAATTAGACCAATTATAAAAATTAGAATGAACCCCAAGAAGTTATTAAGGAAACTAGATGTTAAATGGGGAATTGGGTTAAAATGAATTAGAGTAATAAATGTTGAAGGCATTTATTACAAGTGGGTCATAGAGTTGGCAACTTGAAAGAACTAGGTCAACCCAATTGACCTAGTAGGTTGAAAATTAGGTTTTGATAGGGTTGGCCTAGTAGGTATGGGATGACTTAAATGTTTGGTTCAAAGTGCTAACTTAGTGGATTGGTTTAAAGTGTTAACTTAGTACTAAAAGGAAAAAATGAAAGGGCTAGCTTAGTTTTTTAAGTTCAAAGGGCCAACCCAATACTATTGGGTCAACTTAGTATGTTTTTAAGTGGTTGATATAATACTAAAATGCAAGAAATTAGCCAATATAGTACTTTTAAGGCCTAAGGTGCTTGATTGAGTACTAAAATGGCCAATTAGGCTAAAAATAGGTCAAATTGATAAGAAATGAATATATTAATGAAAATTAGGGTTATTTTTGTAAAAATTTAAAAGAATGTATTTTGATTATAAGTGACATGAAGGTCTAATACATATTTTATTATTTGATTATTGCATGGGTGCTAGATATTTTTGATGATTGGTAGATGCATCTTGGCTATCATATCTATTAGAGTGTTTAATGAAGGTAGAATGAGCAATATTGGTCATGTTAGGTTTGGGAGGCATCATGGAGATATGACTATTTCTACTAAGTGTTGATCTAGTGCTCATATTACTAGGATCCTGAGAATGCTTTACTAATACTTTTAAAATGGTGGTGGATGGGGATAACATAGATATTGGTATCATATTAGAGTATATCCATGTATTTCTTGGACTTCTTGTAAGGGGGATTATGATGATCACAAGGATATCGAATGATCAGGAGGAGAAGTGAGCATTAGCCCAATAAATGACTTACTCATATAAGATTTACCTAGGACTAAGGGTGAGTCTATTCTATTTTTATATTTCTTATATTTTGGATATTTAGAAGGATATGAAAGGGATTATGAAAGCACAAGTGTTATGTCACAAGTCAAAAATCAAGGTGCCAATATATACAATAGTCTTATACCAATTGATATTAGAGTAATGGGTACTCTATGACTTGGGTTATATCATCTATGTTTAGCTCATGCATGATATATATGGTATTCTATCCAAAGGGTAGATGACTATGGGGCAAGTGGTAATATTGAGTGCTTAGATATATGAGAGGTTCCTGATATATCAACCAACTAGGTTACCCCATGTGGTTGATGATAGGTTGCCTTGAGTGCTGAGATGAAGATAAGATTAAGTGGTATAGGTCA
This sequence comes from Torreya grandis, assembly GCA_037957365.1. Lineage (NCBI taxonomy): Eukaryota > Viridiplantae > Streptophyta > Pinopsida > Cupressales > Taxaceae > Torreya > Torreya grandis. Next base: position 2,313,796 of record JARHVA010002129.1, on the reverse strand, counting down.
TGTCCCACATGCCAGTGCTATAAAAAATCACATGAGAAGAGATCATGTAGTAGCCTTATACACACATTATTATGGTTTGGTTAAGTTGGAGAATAGTGGTACCAAAGTTAGCATGAGTACAGATCATAGGTCACTACATTTGATGAGTAGATCCACATCTAATAACATGCTTGTTAGGATAGTTTGGACTCCCTCACTCGATGGTTCCTATAATGGTGCTCACATTTTGGGCTCAGCATGTGAGAGAGCTAAGGGGGAGAGGAGGAGGAGTACTAGTCATGAGACTAGAGATCAGACCATAGACTAGTCAAGTATGATGGCTAGTAGCTAGAGAGGATATGGACATAGATGTAGGAGTAGCATAGGTACCATAGTTGATATCAAAGTAGGAGTGGTAACCACCTCAGTTGCACCACTGGTAGAGATGCCAGTGGTGAAAGAGCATAGAGGGTGGTCACCTAAGATGACCCATTAGTTTACCCAGGGTAGAGCTAGTTTATGGAGGCACCACTGTGGTGAGGATTGAGATGGGAATGGGTGGTGACCCTAGGGTTTGCATTGATTGGGAGGCATACCATGGACTAGGTACTTGAATCATGGTCTAATGGAGAGATCATACTCAGTGGTTGAGTAGATGGGGAGATGGTGATTGGTGACACTAGGATAGGTAATAAATGGTTGTAATTTTTAGTCTTAGTTTTTTATATAAAATATTAGTTATATAGATAGATTGATAGATTATAGATAGATAGTTTTTTGAGATATATCAATGAGCTAACATCTATTTGGTTTTAAGTTTTTAGATCCTATAGATGAGGAGGCTAGATGGGTATCCCTAGTAAGGGGATAACTCCATAATATTCTAGATGGGATGTTAATACCATATAACCCTACCACATTAAATAATCTTGTGGTACCATCTACCCCAACTCAAGTGATCTGGTTCAAACTATTAGGAAAGGCCACAAGGTAGTTACAAACACATGGAGATAGGATACAACCATTATTAGGTGTGGGAGAAGAAGAAGCATAGGCATGGTAGGCCTTGGCTTAGGAGATAGCCATGCATTTGGATTCCACATTTCATCTAGCATAGGTTCAAGCCTAGGTGGCCAACCTACAAGGATAGGTAGTAGGCTTGAGATCTCAGACATCCTCTTTATAGCATACTATTCATAGGGGACTATCTGAGGCATCTATGGGTATCATGGCTAAGCCACAAGATAAATATGATAGAGCCCAGCCTTAGAGCTAGAATGATGTATTTTTGGACTTTGTATCAAAATCACATGATATATATAGATATCTTATTTTGACAATCGTATGATCTTATATGTTTGTATTATGGTTATGGTTGTGGATGCATGGATATATTTATTTATAGTACAAGTATTTTTATATTGTGATATATTTTATAATAAATATATGTGTTGTGTTTTCTTTTCTATAATTATGTATTACACATGCATGGTTAAAAAGAAATAGGCAAAAAGGACTTGGAAAAGTATAATTAATCAAAAACAAATGCACTACACACTAGTCCACATTGGAAAATGTGTAATAAAAAATATGATTAAGTATAAGAAACCAAAGAGTAGTAAACAAGAGGGTAAAAGTTTTGTTTCTAAACCATAAAAAAGATTGGCACCAAATTAAAACAAGTAAAATCAAATTAAATTACATTGGGAAGTATGAAAATAATGTAATAAAATAGAAAGTACGTGAAAGATCAAATTGTATAAAAACAAATCAATTAAGTTAATAAATCATACTAAATCATGTTGGGAAGTATAAAAGAGAAATAAAATTGGCAAAATGGTCATAAATTAATCATACTAATTCAAGTTGGGAAGTATAAAAAACTTAATAAAAATGGTTGGAATCTTACATGCAATCAAAAATAAGAAGATAAAAGTGAAATATTAATGAAGTAAGCACAAAACATACTAAATAAATATGGTAAGCATGTCAATTATGTGTAACTCATGATAAATCACATATTATCTCATATTTGACACATGTAATTTCATTGTGACTTAGATATTGAAAAATTTTGTGAGGAAGGCTAGGTCTTATCCATGGTCTTACACTATAACTCACAAAGGGAACACCAATGAGGAGGAAATAATGTGAAAATATGGAAATAAAGGATGTATTAAATGGTAATGTGAAAATTTGGTAATTCTTGAGGAATGTCAAGTCCTATCCATGGTCTTACAATGCAACTCACAAATGGAATCCCTAAGGGAAGTGATCAGTGAACAAAGCAATATTTCTCAAGGGGAAATATTATATTTGTATGGAATGAAAAATGGAATGTAAAAATCATAGTGTATTCATCTTATGAGAAGAACTTATAAGACATGAGGCACATAAATGATGTGAGAAGACACTAAGTGACTAGTGACCATCAATATACAGAGCATACCTGTTCACTATAGACACAAAGCTATGTACACAAATAAGTGTGCTACTAAGATCAACTCATGTGGATTATTTTGAGCAAGAAAATTAAAATTAACCTACCTTCCCATAATTTTTTCCCCATTCCTTAGGACCCCTTATAGAGATGTCAATCTCATTCAAAGATTGGGCACTTGCATGAAAAATTAGGCAGCACTAAAAGATTTTTTTATTCCCCTTTCCTAATCTATTGGCCTACCTTACTCCAATGGACATTGGATCTATTGTGATGCCAACTATGAATTTTGCGCTTCAATTATAAAAATGATATGTGCTTATAATCACATATTTTAGTGTGATTTGGTTTTTGAGAATTTTAAAATTTGCCTTTTAGATCATTGCCTTTTGTTAAATGATTTATCTTTTGAATATTTTTATGGCTTTTAAAATTCCTCCTCCATATGAAATTATAATTACCAATCATCTAAGATAGAGTGATACACATGAATGAGCTTTAGGCTTTGGCTAAAGGAATCTAAGTATCCAAAGATAAGACTAACTAGAACACTTAGGCTTAACTATGAACTAGCATCTTATCTCAAGTCTCAACCATGTGTATACTTAGTTTGAAAGAAGCAATAAAGGGGAATAAAATAAGATCCAAAGTGGATTGGTAAAATGAGATTTTAATGACATGAATTATTTGATAACTAATCACATGGTAAGGAAGGAATGACTAAAGGGAGCAAGGTTTGTATAACTAAGTCATAATAACATTTATTCGTGTTTATAGGGATAAGATAGCAAACAATCATGAAAAATAACAAAGGAGTAATAAGAAAATGAACTCAATAAGAAATAGAATGAATGAAATTATGAAAAATAATCCATAAGAGAACATATTGACTTCAGAATCAATATAAAATGCAAAGCAAAAGTCACCATGTAATAGAGATAAAATTTGACACAATGTCAAATGATATGAAATAGGTAAATGTAAAATTAGAGAACACATCCAATCTAAAAAAATGTAAGAACACCATGCATGTGTTCATAAGTACTGATATATTTATCCACGCACATTATACATAACATCTGATAAGTCTCATCGATCTTCAATGAAATTTGAGAAAATACTTTGCATTAAATTTCTTCAACATAAAGTGCAAGAATTATTGAAAGACCATGTTAATTAGGGATATCATATAAGGGATGCTCATGAAAATTCATGGGAGTGGTTTTTATAGGATATTAAGGGGTCACTGGTGGAGAAGGTGTCATGGGTGAGGGAATGTCTATGGGTGAGGGATTCATAGGTGGAGGAATAGTAGGTGGAGAAGGGACCACAGGATAGAACCATGGTGAAAAAATGGGAAGATTTCTTATGATAATGACCTATGGGAGGAAGGGTATAAGGTGTAAGAATGGTTAAGAGGAGATCCTTAAGATGTTGCTAAGGGATGTGGTAGTAGTCAATGTGATGTGTCCCACATTGGTGCCAAAGACAATATACATCTTTATACTTAGGAAGATATTTAGTTAATAATTTTGGGGGAGGTATATCCTTATCTAAGGTCTAAGGAGTGGTGGGACATAAGGTGTTGATATATTGTCATAATTTGTGATAATGCATGAATGAATGGTTATCTATGTTATGGAAGTAACAAATACACCTATGAGTAATTATGGTAGGTGTACTCATAGGGGGAGGTGAAATAGAAGTTGAGGAAACTTGGTATAGGGAACAATCTCTAGCCTAGTGATTGAAAACTTTATGAATGTCATAATAATGTTAATCAACCCATTTGGTGGGGAAAGGAGCCAGCTACAGTAAAGCGAGAAAACCATCACCAACAAAAGGTAAGGTTAGTGGAGAGACTAGAAAAGGATCAACTAAAGGATAAATAAGATCATAAATAGGAAAAGACTCAGTTATAGAGGAAGTGGAAATAGAATCCAAATTGGGCTTTACTAAGGAAGGGGTAGGGTCCATAAAAGGTTGAAGGATGGTCACATGCATCTTAAGGATAAGTAATCTAGAGGGGTTTTGGTATCTAGAAAAGTGATAGGGATCAATCAGAGAATGATCCATAATCATACCCCTATGATGTTCTTCAAAAACTTGAGGTGTGCATACCATCTCTACCATATGATCAAGAGGAAAAATGCTAAAATTAGGAATGATATAGAATGGAATATGGGAAGATATTCTTAAATACTAAAGTAAAGAGGAATGATAGCAAATAATCATAACATCTCAGGCCTAAACAAGACTTCCTAAAAATGTATCATTTAAGGTATATCCATCATCATAATTAGGTGTATGAAGTTCAAATGTTTAATTAAGGATGACCTTTTCATCTGATGTGGTGTGATGACTGGAATGCCAAGTCTTAGTTAAGACAATGGGGATTTTATCACAAGATGGTTGATGGGAATGGGGTTCCAAAGAAGCAAGAATTTGAGAGATGAGATGAAGTGAGAGATCTAAAGTTTGAATCTTGAGATTGATCTCATGAAGCTCATCATAATAATAATCTAGGAGGTTAGGGGGTATATTCCCAATTAGTTTGAGGTGATCATTCTAACCTTAAGTGTAATTAACAAGAAATTTAAACCATTAAGATTCATGAAATGGAATTCTTGACAAGGGTTCAAGGCTAGAAAACTTGAATACACAATGGTCTTAGAATTGTTTGAAATTATATGGATTAGTGTCACCTTGAATCCTATAGATGGCTCCATTGTGAGGAAATTTGATACATTAGAAATTGGAAGAGGTAGTTGTTCTCATGAAATGAGTCCATGGACTAATAAGAAAAATGTTGTAAGATAGAGTAGTTGTTCTCATGAAATGAGTCCATGGACTAATAAGAAAAATGTTGTAAGATAGAGGAAAGTTAAAGATCATCACCTTCACATAAATGGTGATAAATGGGATGGTAATGGGGAGCCACACACAACCTAAAGGAGGCATTTTCCTTCAGTCATAGCCTTGACATGTGTTGCATGTGGACTTAAGATTACATTCAAAATATACAAGAGTTTTTATAAAATCAAGAGAGGCAACACAAGTTCCATAACCCTCATTAATCAAGCCATGCTTGACATGGATATCACTAATTTGAACATTGATAAATAGAGGAGGATCATCCACACAAAGTAGAATCTCATTAGGGATCATAAAATTAATAGGGAATTTAAGGGAAAGATAAGTGTCCATTGTTTCATCAACATATATTTACATCTCTTTGAATTTTTTTAAAATGTTATCTTTTAATCTGGATAAGGTGGATTCGCATCTTGCTAGGGGAGGATGCAAGATTTTCATTTTGAACCAAAGTTGCATAAGATGGTTATGGTGTTATTGAGAGGTCTGCATAAGTTTGATAAATGGTATTTGAGAGGGGAGATTATTGATTTCTATGATAGTATCCTACTCATCATAACCCATAATAAGATTTTTGGAAATAGGTGCATAATGTTGAAGGAGGTCCTTGGAAGGAAGATCTAAAGTACATGTGAATTTATGTTGATAAGAGGTAGAAGCTTTAATTGGAGGACAAGTTTGTAGATTATGTTGAGAAGATGGAGAAGTTGATGTAGGTATGGTTTAAGAATTATTATAAGTGTTGATAGAAGTTTGAGTATCATTGGGGATAAAAAAAAGCTGAAGGGATGGTATAAATAGTATGAGAAGTGTTATCTAAGGAAGGTGTTGGAATTGGTTCATCAAAAGATAGAAGGTCATCTTTCCCCAACTAAATTAAGTGAGTTGGAGAAGAATCTTAGATAACACAAAATATGCGAGACAATGGAGGTGTGTAGATGGGTTAATGATCAATGAAAGCAACCACCCTTTGCATATTAGTCATGTTGACCACATTCTCTTCAAGAGTTGGGTTAAGAAGACAATTAACATTATTAGTAGAAGGGGTGAGCTTGTCTTGGTTATCTTAGTGATTTGAAAGAGTATCTTTATATATGGCTAAATGATAATTAGCCTAACTCAAAGTTTGAAATTTTAGTTTATATTTCATGGGATTCAAATTCAATGTCATAGTCTTGTTGGCATTGACAAATGATATAATCATGGTCTAAATTGGGACCAAGAGGTAAATAAATATCCCAATTATGAAGCTACCTATAACTCTCATGAGAATAACCCCAACTAACATGAAACCAACAAAATTTATTGGGATCATACCAAGATTTCATGGGATGATTGGTATCAAGTTTTTATAAGAGAGGCCTTGGGAGACGCTTTTGTAATTATTCTAAGGATAAAGGTTTTTAAACATTGATGTTGTTAGCTGAAGATAAATAAAGATTGGTGATGTGGTTAAGATGGGAATCTTGTTATAGATTTTGGTTAGGAACAACATCTTGAATAGTATGGATGGTATCATAAGAGTCAATGACACCATCATTGGTAGCATGACAATTCTTATTCTTGAGTAACATATGAGTACCCATATAAGGTTGGGATGGTTCAAAATTATGCATAAGTAAATCCTAACTCTTATATTTGTTAACAGCCTCCTCTAAAGTATGTGGGGAGAGATTCTAAATCTGATATTGAAACTTGGGATAGATAGCATTGATAAATAGATGAAAGAGATTATCATCTACCATATTATGTTCACATTTATTAGACAAGGTCTTCCATCATTTAATGAAATATTATGTATCTTTAGTCTCAAGTTACTTACATTTGATAAAATGGGCCAAGGTATTCTTAGGGAGATCACTATTTTGGAACTTTTAGACAAGAGCATTAACTAAATCTTCCAAACTAGTAACAAAATGAGATTTGAGTTGGTTTTACCATATAAAGCATCACCCATGAGAGTTTTGGATAATATCTTAATAGTAGCAAAGGTATTTAACTTGACCTAGTCTTTATAGAGATTTATAAATGTTTTTAAATAAAGAGTAGGATCAATTGACCCATTATAATAAATGGTAGGGGTGATACCTCCTATATCGATATTATAAATTTGAGTTGTAAGAAGTTTATTTTGAAGATGCTTGATTGTCTTATTAATGAAAGGAGGTTAAAGGATAATATTACCATTAGAATACTAAAGAGGAGGTGGGGAAACATTATGATTTTACGTGCCCCATGACATCTATTGAGGGTGGGTTTGAATATGGATAAGGTGATTTTGCATTTACATCATTTGATTTGCATTGTTAGCTTAAAAAGTATTCACTTGATTAAGATTTTGTAATAGGAGTTGATGGGTTTGAGTTACATTATTAGAATTGTTTGAACTATTAAAATTGGTAGAAGTATCTTGGGTACCACTATGAGTGTTGTTAGGATCTTGAGAAAAAATGTTAGTAAGTGAGGCACTAGTGGCATAGTTTGCTTGTATGGCAAAAGATGGATTAGTAGAGGGATGAGAAGAGGTAGTACTAGTGGCATGATTACCATGGGTATCAAACATTACACTAGCGGAATAATTAAGAAGAGTGGGTCTTGGAAGAGACCCACTAGATGTATAACTCACCATGTTAGTAGAGATACTAGGCATGGAGGTAGAGAAAATCAAAGAGGAAGAAGTCATGGTATGAGAAGGGGTCAGAATATAAGGAAGAGGTTGGGAAGCAAAGAATCTAGTATCCCCAAATCCTTGTGAGAATGTGGGATAAGGTGAATGAGACTCTTCAAATCGACAACTTATCATGAGATGGTAAATAGTAGAAGGATCCTTTCCTCGATGTTAAGGAAACTCATTGATGAAGAAAAACATTTATGATGTAGACTCTAATTTGAGTTTATCTTTAAGTGAGAAGAGAGGATTGTGAATGAAGAATAATGAGGGGGGGTACCATAGTTTGTAGAGTGAATGGATATATTAAAATTACTTTCATATAGGATAGGAGCCAAAAGCTACTTATGGAAGAACCTATTAGGGTTAGTAAGACTCATCATATCCATTAAATTCAACTCAATGTTGTCTTCAAACAAGAAGTTTATGATGGAAAGAGATTAGGGAAGGAAAATTTTGATACATAGAAAGGAGAGATAAATTTTAGATAAGAGTATATATTTTATTAGGTCAACCTAGTACTAGAAATAGGGTCTTTAAAATTGTAACCATATAATAAACTAGGTCAACCTAGTTGACCTAGTTCTATATTCTATCTTCTGTTTGAAAGACTAGGTTGACCTAGTTGACTTAGTTCTTAAGGAATCTTGTTTATAAAGTACAACAATAGCCCTATTGACTCTATTATATAATGTTTTCATATAGTATCATCTGAAAACTTTGAAAAATAAAATTTTAAGGAAAGTCTAAATTGAAAGAGAGAGAAAGAAAAGATCCTTGGTGGGTTGGAGGATGCTAAGAACTATGAAATTTATGCTGAAGTACCTTGAATATTACTTGTAAATTATACCAACTATGTCAACTGGGTTGACCTAGTTCTATAATTCCCTATTTGTTGAAGCCTGTTAAGATGACTATACTGGCATGGTCAACCTAGTTTGTTATATGAAAGCTATCTAAAATATGAAGTTGACTTGTTTGACCTAGTTTGTTATTATAGAGTTAAATGAAAGTACTATGTTAACCTATTTGATGGAGTCTACTATCTATAAGTATATAAGATTATTGTTTCAACATATTTGATCTAGTAACCTATATCAATTGAAGACTTGAATATAAATAATAGATTTATTTTGATGTGCCTGTGTGTTAAACCTATGCACATAAGTTAGAAACTATACTGGCCTAGTCGACCTAGTATCACAAATATAGAAAAATAATAAAAATGAAATAAATGAAAATCATGAAAGATAACTTTTAAGGGTTAGATTCACATTGAGTTCAATAGAATGTATGCATTCAAAAATACATCATATCTACAAATCAATCCTAGCTCAGATAAGATAGATCTTACTTAGACTTCTAATTGGGGTTACATTAGATATTCAGGGTCATGACCAATACATATCCATATACCTAATTAGGGGATATCTTATCATAAATAATATCACTAGGGAGGGTTATAAAGCTTCCAATCAAGCAAAACTAGGCAATAACTCTAATTAATTTTTATGTTTTCATATTCACTATACTAATAACAAGTAAAGTAAATAAATATAATCTAGTGCTCACCAAATATTATGGCACAAAGTGGGGCTAATAAACACTAATATTAAACTTGCATAAAAGACTTATACTCACATCAATGTATACATAATCCTAATGCATGGAAGAGAAGTGCAAATTCATATCTATCTACTCTTACAAAGGAGGAATAAAGTTAGGAATACTTACCTTTGAAGACGAACCCACCAAACCTCAATATCTCCCTTGGCCAAGGTGATATATAAGAGCTTGTTGTGGTATGTAAATACTAAAAGGATAAATTATCTCTAGGATACACAACCTATCAATTCATCCAAAAGACTTTTCTACAAGACAAGATCTTTAACTCTAAAGAAAGTATAAAACCCTAAGCTTGATCCTCAAGTAGAATGGTGGATAAGTAGATGCACAAAAGATCTTAATTATTCTTCTCTTCATTAAATAATTGGGAAATGATTGTGTATATATAGATGGATTTAACCCTAATCCATTCCAAAAAATTTGGTTGATAGGGTCAAACCAGTCAGCCTAGTATTGTTATTGATAAAAACTCATTAGGTCCTAGGCTAGGTCAGCTAAGATCTAACCTAGAGCCTAAATGAGTTTCACCAATAAAATTACAAGTTCAATCTAGTCATCCTAGTCATTTAAATTACTAAAATGGGTTGTAGGTTAGGAAAATGGGTATTGAAGATGGTAAAATATTGGAAGAGTTTGCAAGAGAGAAGAACAAGATTAGAGGAATGGTTTGTAGGAGACAAGTGTGTAGATAACAAATGGTAAAAGGGACAACAATCCTACAAATAACTAGTGGTCTACTCACACCTTTCCTAGTGTACCCCTTAAGGTGTGTGCTTAGAGAGATTGAGACTTGATGGGTTCCTACAAGATAGAGAGCATCAATAATTGATAAAAGTTTGAAAATATTATGTGTATATAGAAATATTGGTCACTTTGCATCTAAGGGACCTAACAAGGGTAAATCTGAGAATGATGAAGAACATGATGAACATCATGGGGATCATAAGAAGGCTTATAAGCTTGATAAAAACAAGCAATTTAGAAATTATGATGGTAGGAAAGGATATTTCAAGAAAAAAAGAAGCTTTTATACTAAATAAGATAAATTTTCTGATGTAAGTGACTCAAGTGCATCTAATAATGATGATGGCAATAAAGAACTTGAACATGATATTAATGAAATCTTATTCATGACCATAAAATCAAATAATGAGGGTTGCTCAAATGGGAAAGGCCTTATGGTTGATGTAGAAACAAATGAAGAATAATCTAAATTGAATCTCGGGGAATAATTAGTAAGTTCCCTAAAGGATTTAAAGCTCCAAAGGATAAATAATCACAAACTAAGACCATTAGTTAAGGACTATAAGGAGTAGATTGGTTTGTTTGAGAAAAGATTGAGTAACACCTCCAAGGAATATTATGAGATCATCAATTAAATTGAAGCACAAATATAGACATTCAATGAAAACCTAAAGGTTAAAGAGGAAGAATGCATTAAGTATGAAATCAAAGTGTAATCCTTGAAAGCTAATTTGGATCAAGCATCTATCAAGGTGAAGACCTTTATGAAGTTTGAAAAGAGAACTAAGGTTTTATGGTTTCAAAGAAGATCAAAAGGATATAACTCAAGCCAAGGAGAAGGTTTTTGAAGGAAAGAAGGTCAACATGAAAAAACCTATCAAACAACCTAATGTTATGAGGTATGCTAGTTAATTCAATGGTTATTATTTTGTATGTAGTCAATTTGGTCATAGAGCAAGAAAGTTTAGAAGACCCTCCAAGAATGAGTACTCATGGGACTATGGAAGGAGTCATAGTTCACATTAGTCAAATGTTATATATAAGGTGGTTTTCTATAGATATCATAATTTAAGATACATTTCAAGATTGTATCCTAATAGGGTTATAAGGTCATCAAGTTAAAATAGGAGGTTTGAATCCCCTAGAGTACAAGAATGAAGGCAAATGAATGTACGGAAACCAAAGATAGTAAATATGAGTCATGATAAGTCTACAAGCTCAAATGGACTATTTTATATGATAGAGTATGAATCAAATGTGAAATCAAGTCAATATTTCTTGTTGTCATCTCATATTGATGATTAAATTGTTGATGAATAGGTTAAGCCTATATTGTAAATCAAGCCTAAAAGGATGCTAAAGGACATTCAGTCTTGTGAGAGAATGGAGGTTTGGGAATCTCCTAAACTTGAGATATTTTAGTTCTTTATGGAAAGGGGTGACTCCAATATGATTCATGGATACACACTTCACATTATCATAAACATGGTAGATGTTTGGCATGAGGGGGAACTATTAAGGTTATTGATTGAGCTTGATCTATGTTGAGAAGTGGTCTTGTAATTAGAGTTAAATTTAAAAAGTTATGCATGGAATAAGGGGGAACATGTTCCTATAACGCTTCATATTATATATGTTAAGTCTCTATTAAAAAGAATGTGTGATTCAATATAATAGTTTTGGAAGGCCTTTGTCATTAATGTCAAAGGGGGATAAAGTCCAAGAAGGGAGATTGACCAGACTAGGGGAGATTTGGGTGATATATTTGAAGAATGTTTTTATATAAATTACAAAGGGAGATTTTTTTAGAAGTGTTTTCATTTATGTCAAGTTTGATGTCATTGATGTCAAGGTACTCTAATGAAGATGCATGATGAGTGGTCTATGAGATATGAACCATGTGATAAAAGAGAATTTGAAGGCAACCTATTATCTCTCTATTGAGAGAGAATTTGAAGGCAATCTATTATTTATCTATTGATAGATAATTATAAGGCAACCTATTGATTATTTTGAGTTTGATGTCAAGTTTTAGGCTAAGGTAAGCATGTTTGAGTACTATTCTTTGAGTACAAGGTGTCTTGAAAAGCCCAATCATATCAAGCTTAGTCATATCATGAACATGTGCATGATGAGAATGAAGAGGTATGTACAGAAGTATGACACTATTTTAGGAGCATTTAATGCATGTGATCAAGGTGTAGAAGCATCAAATAGTGTTTCAAGATCAGTTGTCAAGTTTCAAATACTTGAGAAGACTATTCACGGCATAAGTCATAGCTTGTAAAGATCTAGTGAGAAGGTTTGAGAATGGAGGCCTACTGAGATAGATTTACAAGGGAATAATATGTTGTATGATGTTTCTTGAGTATTAAATTGATGAATTATATCACTTATTAGAGTTTTAAGGTATGCCTACTAGAGTAAGACCTTAATTCCAAGTCTATAACTAGACTAATTCTAAACCCTACCTGACCTAATGACGTATCATGAGGTGTTTTCAAGGAATATGAAATATGTATAAAAGTTTGTAACCATGAGAGATGTTTATTGACTTTGTATATGAATTATTTAGAGCTTGGATAGTGGTTATAAGGTTACTTTTGAGGCCTAATGTGACTTGCAAGTCAAAGCCTAGAGAGAAAAGAAAGAGAGCATGGCCTAATGAGGTATGAGGTTATATTTATAAGCCCAATATGTACATGTGAGAATTTTAAAAAAAAAATCACATTTTTCAACTATTTTGACCAAGTTTTAGGTCAAAATTTGAAGGTTAAGGCAATAAAAAGTGTTTTGAGGTCTCTCGTGTGCATAGAATGAAGGGTTCTCAACCTGAGAAGAACTTTCAAGTATTCATTGGAATGTGTAACCTATGCATGAGAACTTAATATATTAATTGTATATATTTAAGGGTCATATCTCAAATTTTTAAGCATTGGTTTATTAAAGGAGGGGCTAAGCTTTATGAATGATCGATAAGACTGAAAGTTGGTTTAAGTCCTCAAGGAACCCTAATCGTGACCCAATATGAAATAAGTTGTTATAAAGTTCTTAGAATGGATTGGTATGTCTATTTAAGTGATTTTAGGTTATATTCAACTCTCCCAAGAACCTCTATGTGTGATTGGTTTGTCAAGTGAGTAAGTTGTCCCTATAGTAATTACCTCATTTCTCAAAGATGTGTTGTAGCAATCAAAGTTGACTAAGTCAAAGTATGAAAATAATTATATGAATAATATTGATACATGTATTTGATTTACATGGTGGTTTATAAGTATTTTATATCCTTTATATGTGCTAAATTAGTCATACAAGTTGACCAGTTGCTAACAGGTCTAATGATGCAAAAGTGAGAAACCCAGGCAAAAGTGAGAAGATGACTAGGGATATATTATAATAGATTAGAGATGAACCCAAATGCATGGAGAAGTTTTTTAATACCTTTAATACATTTCCATGATGTATATAAGTTTTTATTTTAGTGGATATGATGAAAATGTTACTCATAAGTTAACCTATCTAATGCAGATGTGACAATAAAGATGTAAGGTTATGAGATTGATCTGAAAGTTCAATATTGCCATATGAACATGTTATCTTTATATATAATAATTTCATAATGATATAATAATATCATATAAATTTATTATAGGTTTATAAAATTTATATTATAGGTTTTGGATTTCATTTTCACCATGACTATGTATTAAGGTAAATTAGCAAATCTGGGTAAGCAAGTTCCAGTAATGAGTTGGAGGTTATTTTCCCAGAGTTGATGTATCTAATGCATATAATTTTTTTTTGGGAATTTAGTTACCTATATATTATTTGAATAATATTTAAATTTATTGGAATGTTGAAGCCAAAATGGGTTGACTAGTTTAGGTTTGACTGTGTGTACTAAAGACAAAAGATTGGTCTGTAAGGCCAATATTTCACATTAGACCTTATGATATTTGTACTTGATAATGACTTAGAGATTTAAAAAAATATTTTTAAAGTGATATTTTTCATGGTAAATTTTATTTTAGGTATTTAATATCAAGTTGTACATGATTGTATTTTGAGGCTAGTTGGTATTTCTGAGTGGGATATTTGCAGAGAAGGATTTTAGTCCTTTTGCCTTGAGTTGTCAAGTATAAATCACATGGTGATGACCCTAAGTTCATGTATATTCTATATGTGGGATTTTTTCCATGTTTTTTTGACAAAATTGTGTTTCATCTTCATTAGTTCAAGATAGACTTTGTGGGTATGCACAAGCCTAATTGTGAAGAATGCTAATGGTATGCTTCAAGTGGTGGTTGGAGCTAAAAGGTGTCATGGACCTAAGATGAACTTGGTAGAGATATATTTTATTTAAATATGATATTTTAATTATATATTAAGTATTTTAATGTTCTCCAAGGAAGGCAAAGTGTAACATGTTCTAAATAGACATAAATGTGAGATAAGGCCTAATTGAGGTAGGTCAGACCTAAAGGGATTCAAAACACATTTGATCTATGTATATGAGATGTTTTAAGATAAATTTCATGGCTGAACTAAGAGGAAAAGGGTTTTTTTACAATTAATAAGGATATGAACAAGAGACTTATATAAATACTAGGCAATTTTAGGCCTATTAGAGTGAGCAGAGAGAAAGCGAATAGAATAACATATTGTAAAGCATAAGAAGACCTTGTAGACCATCAAAGGATTTTAGAGGATATATGATGAAGGTTTTATATAGGTAATATTCATGAAAATTAAATTAATATGACCTAATCAAGTCAATAAGAGGACTAGTTGAGCAAAGAAGCCTAGAAGGCAGTTTGAGAGGGATAGAAGAGAGAGAAAAGCTAAAGAAGGAGATCATCATCTATTGTATGAGCAACAAAGTGTTATAAAGGTGAGAAAGGTTTTTAGGTGGATCAGTTGGTGATGAGTCATCTAAGGGGTTGGTGCCTCATTGTAATTAGGTGCTTTCTAAAGCCTAACTGAGTTGGTGTTTAGCTAATTGGGGTTGGTGCTCTATGTGAAGTTGGTGCTTCACTAAAATTGGTGTTTATCTTATAGGATTATAGTCCATTTGTATATATCAGTGGGTTTTCATCCATGTTGAATATGTTTACCACAAGTTAAAATAGGTCAACCCCCTATAGTCCAAAACTTGATATAGGGGTCTATTAGCATGTTATAGGGTGTATCATGGTTTATTTAATGTCATTTAATATGTTATTAACTTTGTCATTCTATGTCATTTAAGGGTCATATTTGGTCATAAATGAAGTGGTATGATTTTCCAAGGTGTCCAAGTGTTTGAAACTCCTTCTCAATGTCCCTCATATCAATCCCTATAAGATATGTCAGTTTCTAACTAAAAAACTTGAATGTGTTAACTAAAATCAAGAAAATGAGTGAAAAGGAGGTTTTGGTAGTTATATGGCCTATGGAGGATAATGGAATGTGTAAAATAGTATATAGTTACCCTTAAGATTACCTAACTCCATTTCCACATTTTATCTACTTTTAAAGTGCAAAAAATGGGCCAAAACTATTTCTCTTCTCCATCACTCTACTATGCGTACAAAACTAGTCAATACGTCTTTTGATGGTACGACCAGTAGGAGGAATTCTAAGTGAAAATGTATTAGTGGTGGATATTAAATTTTGTCTAATTCACATTAATGGTATGAGTTTAAATATTGGCTTCATATGCTTTAAGAACCATCCTTTAGAAGTTAATTATCTCATTTTGCATGATAAACCCTATACCCTATAGGTTTTCCTCTTGTATGAGCATGTCTATATAATTAAATTATTAAAATTAATTCTATAGGATTTTTAATTACGTATTTCATGTTTTCCTTCTTTGTTTACATATTTGGAGTTGATTTCATGAGCTAAATAGTTTAATTTATAGGTTAATGTCACTAGTGGACTAGCAGTCATGTTTCAACACTTGTAGAAGGTTCATTTCTTTATAGTGGTTTAAAATAAATGTGAGGTGTTGTGTTTCATGTCTCCAATGTCTCTTGATCCCCTCTCCTTCCAAAATCAATCTCACAAACTAACATCATGAAGGCTGTAGTCAAAATATGAGACATATTCAACTCTCTGATCACTTTCACTTGCATAATGGAAGGTTTCAAGGTGTTATACATATTTTTATAACATGAGCTAGAAAGTTAAGCCCTCAAAATAACACATAAGGGACTATGATGACCAATTCAAACTACACACATAGTCATACCCCATGAATGAGAACCTATAAGAGGTCAACCAGGTTGGAGTAAGGACACTTGATCTTATTTGAAGCATGTCAAGGTTATAAACATTCATTTGAACACCTTTGAGAAATTTTGGAACTAGTTTAATGCCTATAAACCATGAAAATTAATTAGCTCAACCCCACTGCCTTGTATATTGAAATGTCCACCTACAGGTGGCCCCACAAACATCTAAAGGTGTTGTATGGTATATTTTAAAACCTTCATGAAGTTTGAGAAGTTATAAAAGACCATGGTAATACTTTTTAAGATCATTAAGGAGTAGTTAGGCTCAAGAAGCCATGTTCAAGTTGATGAACTAAGTTTAGGGACAAGTTCCCTAAAAGCTCCAAAATAGATCTCTAACCACTTTTGGTGCTACCAAATGATGATGTGACACAAGTATACATGAGTCCAAATTCATCCTATCTTATTACCCTATCCTAGGGGTAGAACATTTCAAAAGAGAATGGAAGTGTGACTAGATGAAAATGATGTTTAAGGGCCTCCATCTTGGCATTTGTTCACTGTAGACATTCAGTGTTTTCTATATAGTATGTTGGATCCCATATGACCTCATGATCCAAGGTGACCTAGCAAGAGTATAAATGCATGATATGTGATCATATGAAGGTAAGGAAGGTAATAGTGTTTCAAATAACATCAAGGTGATATGGAATACAAATGTATTGGGTTTTACCACCACCTATAGGTCACCATTACTTTTAAGGAGACTACCTACAACCTGAATGTAGGTACCTACAGTACCATAAGTCAAACCTTGGAGATTAAATATATAGACATGAGAATTGAATAATTGAATTTGGTTTAAAGACTGAAAATGGATCATATGAAACTTAACACAATTTTCCAAGATTGTTAATTCACCTACAGCCCCCTTTTTGCCTCAACAAGGTCAATTATAGTTGACTGTAGTAGACAATGAGCTAAAACATGGTGCCTAGATGAAGGCTTAGCCTAAACAAGATGAATATAGGTCTAAATGAGTTGGAATATGAACTTAGGTAATTCATTAAGTTAGTTAATCATTTTATTCAAAGTCAAATCATGTAATTATATACCTATAAGTGTCATTTTTTTAGCAAAAAAGTATAGTCATAATTGACTATCAACTAGACCAATCAAGAGAGGATATGCAATAGAGAGTTTAGCAGAGTGGTGAAGTGTGTTATGATGAGAACACATAGAAAATGATAGTATACATTTAAAAATACTTTCATAACAAGTAAATAGGGTAAGGAAAGGTTCTAAGGATAGCTTATAGTCCACATACATGTATAAAGCCTGCACAATCAACATTTCTATGAGACACTTAGGAGTGATAAAGATTTGACTAAGCCATGGAAATTTATATATAGGGTCCACACCATTTTCTTAATCCCCTTGTATACTCACATTTTTTGATGAAATAATGGAAGTGTCCTTTGTTTTATCTTAGATAGAGAGCACTCCCCAAGAGTGCAAATCTATTGGTTTAGAGGAAAGAAGATGAGAAGTTGAGCTAGAGGTTGATGAGAAATTGAATTAGGGTTTCATGATTTTTTATAGGCATAAATTAACATATATAAAGTTTCTTATATTATTTAAACATAATAGGGTAGTCCAAACCCACATGGGAGAAGACAAACCTATTAGGTCTCAACTAGGTCTCAATCCTAAAATGGGGTCAATTTCATTTCTAGCACTAGATAAGCACTCAAAATAATTATAATACTTTCATGGGGAGTCATAAGGAGTGTTTTAACTATTTTAATGCAAAGGATACCATATGGAAACCATAATTTGACTCAACTAACTTAGGCCTGCATAAAATGGAGAAAGGAGCTTGAGAAGCTAACTTGAGAAGATCACACCAACATAGATGCTTAGCATGGGATTATAGTGAGTTGAGGGACATTTAGTGAGGTATTAAAAAAATTTATTGTGGAATTTTTTTAGGGTTATAATGTCAGACATGTATGAATAATCCTTAGAGGGAAAAACTACTCTAAACTCTCTAAAACCCTTGCTAGTGACCCGATTGGGGAAATGAAGAAGGGGAGTCATATAGGAGGGATATAATGGATTGGTAAATTATTTTATCTTACATAAGACTCTCTAAGTATCCTTTCCATCAACTTAAGTTGTTCCCTACTTATATAGATAGGGTGTAAATTCACTTTTATTGACTATTATTGGTTTCTTTCAGGTATAGAAAGGTTTAAAAGGATGAAATACACTTTGGGAGATACATTTGGACTTAATATAACCTTACATGTCCATTTAATTCTTTAGATAATCTCTCAAGTTCCTCCATTAACACCTTCATCTCAGTCAGTCCAAATTAGCATAGTGAATAAACAAGTAAGAGGATGAAAAATTTAAGTGGGAGGCCTTTTAATGTCTACCTAATGTATCTTAGAGAATTTGGGTTCTTGAAAAGTTTAATACACTCCTATGTATAAATTTTATTTCAAAACTAAAGACAAATTTGATGCCAAATGTGAGAGGTGAGTGAAAGATGGGTGATTATGATTTCAGGCAATGATAACTCATGTCCATAAGATTCTTGATGATTATGGAAACCTCAAATGAATGTTTCAGATTTTTTATAACCTTTTCCTCTTAGTGATATCATCTCATCTATCCATAGTCTATTTTGGAGTGTTCCAAGGAGGTCAAATGATGAAGGCAGTTTTTAGGCAAGCAAATGAAGAGTTTTACACCACATTTTAGGAGTTGCATGCCTTTGAGGGACATTTTTCCTATGATACTTACAATGTATGTTTCATACTTCATTATATTATCTATTAAACTAATTTTATAATCTTTACACACGTTCTTGTGACTCTTGGACTTCATTCTCCTCTTTCATCTCTCAAATTTTATAAGTAGTAGCCATTTTGGCTCTTGTAGACTAATACCACACCATGTATGGAAAATCCCTCTTAGTTTTTACATTGTTATTTACCTTTGAATAATAACTTAAATTCTATTTTTGAGTTCATGAAAAAATTTATAAGTGGGAAAATTGATGTATGGTTATGTTAAGTGATAATCTTCTATCCTTGCTTCCCCTTATACTCTCATGTTTATGCAAGAGTTATAATTTTAATATGTCATATAGAGTGTAGCTAGTGTGTTATGATTAATTCAAACACAAATTTTTTTTTAGAGTTTGAAATATTCCCTATAATTCACTTACCTTTTGTTGCCTCATGCATATCACCTCTATATTGAAACACTTAAGTTAGAACCTCTTAGGACTTTGAAGATGGTTTGTAGGTCTTATTTATTAGTGAAAGAAGTATGATGGTCATGTGGAAATAATTATATTGTATCACCCTATTATATTAGTTTAATTTCATGAAAACTTATATCTCTTTTCCCATAAGAAATTAGTTAAGTAGGTTATAATCATTTTAAGGTAAATTTTGGGAGTTAACCCTTAAACCTAGAGGTCTACTTCTACTACAAGTAAACCCACACACCTAGAATTAATCACATGTTTCCAAAATATATATGAGGCTTGAAAAACCTCATATAGGGTGAAATATTCTCTTACAATAGTTATGGCATGCCCATTAGGACCCATCATCCTCAAAATAAGTTTTCAAGGTGAATGTTGGTCTTGACAACATCAATTGCAAATTGGTGTGATGATTAACATTTGGCAACTCCATTCAAGGTAAAATATATTGGAGAGTTGTCAATTATTCCTAAAAAATGACCAAGGATATTTATGAGGTGTCATGTGTGCTATAATGACAATCACAAAGTGTGCTTCAATGAGCTTTAGTATTCCTTCATGGTTCTTTAGTGTTCAACTTGGTGAGGAAATTGATGGATAATATTGATGGTATGGACATGTTTAAAATACCCAATTAGGTTTTATGAGTGCTTAGAGTGCTTATTTAAGTAAACAAAATTTATCAGAGCAGTCATATGAAGGTCTAGGGTCAAGTAGTCATCTTGGTAGATAAGGTTGAGTAAGTAGTTTGATGACATCATATTTCACACATGTGAATGTTTCAAGAGTAGTTTGATATATGGATGGATTTATCTATAAAATTTGATCTTGTTGTTTAAATTTTTTTTATGAGGTTGATCTTATCAAAATTTATTAAGGTACAAAGTTGGCTTCTCAGGGAGAGATCACCAAGTTCCCATACTTAGCCAAATTTGCATTATCAAAAATTTATGATGAGAATTTAATCAAATCACATATCTATAATGAGAAATTAATATAAATAGATAAGGATCTATTAAAGTTCATGATCTTGATATGTAATGATCTAATGGTGTGTAAATTGTCAATATGTTAAAGGTTCCTAAGATTGCACATGATAGTGACAAGTGTCATAATCATTAAGTTTGAGTCATAGATCTAATGATGAGCATGAAAACTATCAAATGGAGATCAATAGTGAGTGCATGATAAGGAATATTATGATTCAATATATTTTATTGATTAAATAAGTCAAAAGGATTATTAGAATTCATGTGGGTCTCCTAAGTGGTAGAATTTTGTTGGAAGACTGACTGTAGGATACGAAGAGGGCACGTGGGGCTGCCAAGTGGCTTGATCTTGAAAGCAAGGATCTAAGATCAACAATGATTAATGAAAGATAAATATTAGGATACTTCCTAGGATATTGATGGAGCAAATTTGATCTACTTATATGATAATTGAGATGAAGACACGTGTCTGATGGTTTTTCAATACACAATGACCGTTGGAATTTGAATATTCAAATTAACAAAGGAAAAACTAGTCTGTAGTTTTTGAGCCATAACTTTTGATATATGCATATTTGATGATGAAGTAAAAATAAAATTTGTAAATGAGTTCAAGGAACATTCAAAACAATTGATTATAAGATTTGAATATTATTATAGTTGTATATATTAAGCTATAAAGTTGACTATATGTTCATTTATGATTGTTGTATGTACAGAACAATGTTTGAGCAATTTGTGCTTTAGTAGAAGAGTGTTTTGGTAGGATTAATCACCTAAATATGTTTTAAAGGTTATATGGAGTGGACCCATGTATTTTAAATTTAACTTGTGTTCTTTTTTTTCTAAATGAAGTGCTAAAGGGTTAATAGGTCTCCATGAGACCTATAAGGGCTACTAAGGCTTAATTGAAAGGTGTAGCTGCTTAAGTGTGACCCATCGATGTTATGGATGACCTGTAAAGATGGTATTGAGTTATGTGTTAGTATGATATAAGTCTTAAGGGTTAAGACAAGTATTATAGTTAACTTAGAAATTCATATTCATTAAGACTCTACAAAGAGTGAAGACCAAGGTAATGGTTTCTAAACTATGGAGTGGATTTGTTAAGAGAGTAGAATATAGAGATGAAGGAAAGAGATCAGAGGGAGTGTGTTCAGAGGGAGTGTGTTCAATTGATGGACTAAAGTACATAGTATATTGAGGATAAGTGAAGAAGCCTAGAGTGATCCAAAAGAGGTGTTTAGATACATTACTTGTAGGACTAAGTTTGAGGGTGTGTGATGAGTTGAAAGAGAGAGTAGAGTTGAGCAAGTGTCAAATTGAGCAAAGGAGATAACCTTTATAAGATAAGGTACAATTTAGTAAGGACCAAAAAAGTATGAAAAATATTAGACATGTTTATTTGATCAAGTTGATATAGATTAACACATAGGTCATTAGACCTAATAAGCCTAGAAGAGGTTGATTGAGTGAGTAAGCCCTAGTGGCTATTTGAGAGAGATAGAAAGGTGAAGAAGAGTATAATTAAGATAAGTCCATCATCAGGTGTAGAATAAATTAGATCAGAGGTGGAGATTAGATTAAGGTAGCTAAGTAGGTTCTTGGTTGCCTAGTGGGTTGGTTCCTCCTTATGGGATAGGTGTCTTACTAAATTAAGGGATGGGTGTTCCTTGATCATTTGGTGTTGGTATAAATTTGGATCTTGTTATTATAGGATTCTATTCCATTTTTTATATTCTAGTGGGTTTTATTCCCTAAGAGGTCTTCCCATGTAGATCTTGTGTTATGTGTGTGATATTTCTTATCTTTGTTACTCATTACTACAAATGATGTGTATGATTCATGGATGATAATGTTATTTATTTAATGGTTCAAAAAGATTGGAATTTAATTTTTAATTATCTAGCATCACTGATTTATACAACATCACTGACTTATACCCCTCTTAGTGATTGTACCTCTAACAATTGGTATCAGATCAAGACCTTCATTATAATTTTAACCACTTGAAGGTGATCCATTATACAATATGGAAAGTCAAAAGATTCAAAGTTTCTCTACAAATTAATCACTAACATTCAATGGGTCCAATTATGTTTTTTGGGGTGTAAGGATGAAAACCTACATCATGTCAATTGGATTTGACATTTGGCGATCTATTGTGGATGGATAATCAACCCTCCCCCCAACCCCTCCAACTAATGAAATTGATAAGAAGTTGTGTGAGATTAATTATAAGGCAATGAATACCATCACATATGGTCTTTCAGAGGCTAATTTCACCAAGGTAATTCATTGTAAATCTTTTAAAAAAATATGGGACAAATGATAGATAATATATGAAGGGTATTCAAAGGTTGAGTTGGCTAAGTTGTAGACTCATGAAGATAATTTGAGAGTCTTGAGATGAAGGAATAAAATTATGTGGCATCCTTTTTACACAAAGTTGATGAGATTATGAACATTATCATAGTTCTTGGAGAGAAGATTTAAGAATCTACTTTAGTATAAAAGGTATTAAGGTACCTTTCCCTAAAATTTGATTCTAAAATGTTTGTTATAGAATAAAGTCATGATCTTACTCATATGAAGATAGATGAATTGCATGGCATCCTTACTACCTATGAGATGAGAGTCAATGATGACAAACTACTAAAGGAGGAAGCAATATTCAAGATAGAAATGAAGTCAAATAAGAAAAGAAGTAAAGGTAAGGAAGTTAAGTATGATGAGATATATGATGATGAACTCATGTCTTTTTTTACAAGTAAATTGAAAATAGGCTTAGGGAAGTATAAGGGTAAACTACCCTTCAAATGTTTCAATTATGGAGAATTAGGACACTTTGATAACAATTTTCCTCATAAGAATAAGAAGAATGATGATGAAGAGCATAATGAAATCCAATATGAAGGCAATAAGACATTCAGGTCTAATAAGAGGAAGAAAACATTTAAAAAGTTTGACAATAAGATGTTCTTCAAGAACAAGAAGAGTCTCTACACCAATAAATATTGCATCTCATCAGATGAGAGTGAAGATGGTGATTTTGAGTTTGTTAGTAAAGATGAAGTCCTTTACATGGTTTAAGAAGGAAGTTTCTCATAGAAAAAAGAGTCTACTTGGAGTGATATAGTTAATAAAGAAGACAAGAATGATTGTGATACTGAATTGAAGAATGCTCATGCAGAACTAAAGATTGAGAATAAGATTAAAAAGAAGATGAAGTCTCAAATCAAGGACTATGAAGATAAATTTAATTTGTTTGAGGTAAGAATGAATGAAGACACCAAAAAGCATGAAGATATAGTCAAGCATCGTAGTTGTCAATTGAAAATATTGTCTACAAGCTTAAAAGCTAAAGAAGATGAGTATTTAAGGTATGTGATTGAAAATGAGTCATTGAAAGATGAGTTAGAAAAGACATCTAGTAAGATGAAGTCATTTGTGATGTTTGAAAAGAGTTCAAGCGATATATAAAACATTATGAATAGTTAAAATCATGCTAGTGATAGAACTGTACTTGGTTATAAATAAGAACAAAAAAATGTAACTCAAGACAAGGTGAAGACTAATGTAAATAAAGACAATCAAACATTGAGGGTCAACAATCAGTCATAGAATGAAGATGCTAGTAGAATGAAGACAAATCAAATCAAATAACCAAATACCATGAGGTATGCCAAATTTAATGGTTACTGTTACACTTGCAATCAGTTTGGTCATAGGGATAGAGAGTATAGAAGACTTACTAAGAATAAGTGGTATTATCAGTCAAGTGGTGTAATCAAGGTTGAATGTTTCAACTGTCATGATGTGGGACACTCTAAAAAATGTTATCCAAATAAATTAAGACAAGTTGAGTTTCCTTCAAAAAGAATGTTTTGCTATAATTGTGAGAATATTGGTCACATTGCTAGGTTCTACAAGTGAAATTTATCAAGTCAAAACATGTTTAATCAAACCCATAGAGTGCAAGAAAGAAGGCTAGTTAACTCATGGAAACAAAAAGTGGAAAGTGTGAGTCATGATGAGTCTATAGGTCTAAGTGGTTTATTTATTGTGGTGGAGAATGCTACAAAGGTTGAAGAATGACAAGATCTCTCATTATCTTCTCATGTTTTGAATGAAGAGAACAAGCTTAAGGAAAAGACTAAGATGCTAGTTGAGGCTAGTCCTGAGGTGTGTATAGATCTAAGTAAACATCCTACTATTGTTGAGCAAGTTTCATGTGAATAGCATCAGTTGTTAATGTCTAGTGATGAGGTATGTCATGAATATTTGTTATCTCCATGTATCGTCAAGCTTAGAAGAGAAGGAGAATGTTATATTAGATGAGCATGTTGCTTCTCTTAATCTTAAGAAGAAGAAGAACAATTAGTATTAGATGACCAAGGAGGAGAAGGAATATGAGGATTTTTTGGCAAATCCTAGTTTCACATTGTTCTAGGACATTATGGGTTAAGGTGTTTCTATTTGGGCTGTAAAGAGACAATTGACAGTAATAAGAAGCATAATGCATGCTAGTTGAGCTTTGGTTGATGTTTCAATACAAGAAAGATATTTTAAAAATGTGTTTGGCTAAGGAGGAGCAATGAGTTTTATGAATTTGTTCCAAAGTTTTGTGATGGAAAGATTCAAAAGATATATTCAGGGATAGTGATCCTAAAGTCAAATTTTTTGTCAAATATTTGAAGGATAGTCTAGTAGCTCAAAGTGGTGAATAATGAAGCTATGTGTGTAAGATATATAGGTATGAAATGAAGATCTATAGGTGGATAATCAAGGATGGTAAAGCATGGAGTTAGGGGGAGCTAACTTAGTTTAAAAGTCTTAAATAGTTGTACATGATGTGAAGGGGAGTATATGTGAGATATTCCAATCATGGTGGAGATATGAATAAGTCTGCTATAGTTATGAATTCAAGAAGATTGATATGACTTGATCAAACCAATTCATATGTTTTGATAAGGTATTAAATCTTCATACATGATCAAAGGGTGCTTGTGAATTTTATAGGTAGATAGGTCTAAAGATCAAAGAAGCCCAAGTTCAGATTAGTGTATTAAAATAATATATGACATGAGATCGATCATGATGTTAGGGGGAGATTTCTAAGCTTTGTGAGTAGTTTGTCAAGGTCCTCAGGATCAGAAGATGAACTCACTTTGTCATTGTGTCAAAGGGGGAGAAAGTACTTGAAAAAAGAGATATATTTTGAGCATAAGCTTTATATTGGTGTTAACATCAATGTCAAAGGGGGAGATTGTTGGATATTTTTCAATGATATCTCCAAGGGGACCAAGAATGTTGATGAGGTGGCATGTGTGCTAGAATGACAATGACAAAGTGTGTTTCAATGAGCTTCAGTGTTCCTACATGGTTCTTTAGTATTTGACTTATTGAGGTAATTAATGGATGATATTGATGGTATAGACATGTTCTAATTACCCTATGGGGTGTTATTAGGCTTGGAGTGCTTATGGAAGTAAACAAAATTCATTAGAGTAGTCATATGAAGGTATAGGTTCAAGTAGTCATCTTGGTAGATAAAGCTAAGTAGTTTGATGATGTTATATTTCACATCTGTGAAGGTTTCAAGAGTAGTTTGGTATATGGATGGATCCCCATATGAAAGGTGATCCTATGGTTGAAATTTTAGGTCATAAGGTTGAGCGTAACAAAATTTATTAAGGTGAAAAGTTGGCTTTTGAAGCATAGATCACTAAGTTCCCATACTTAGCCAAATTTGCATTATCAAAGATCTATAATGAGAATTTAATTTGATCACAAATCTATAAAAAATAGTTAATTTGACTAAGTAAAGATCTAATAGATTACATGATCTTGTTAGATAGTGATCCAATGGTGCATATTTAGTCAATATATCAAAGGTTCTTGAGATTGCACGTGCTAGTGACATGTGTCACAATCATGGAGATTGAGTAGTAGATCTAATAGTGAGCATGAAACCTATCAGATAGAGATCAACAATGAGAAATTGATAGTGTAGATTATGATCCAATGGAGAATATTAATTCAATAAGTTAATAAGATGATTAGAAGGCATGTGTGACTCCCAAGTGGTAAAAGTTCATTGGAAGACTGACTATAAGGTACATAGAGGGCATCTAGGGCTACCAAGTGGCTTGATCTTAGAATCAAAGATCTAAGATCAATGGTGAGTGATGCAAGATAAAGACTAGGATACTCTTGAAGAGATTGATGGAGAGTGTTTGATCTAACTTCTAGGAGAAGCGATATGAAGACATTGGTTGATGTTTTTTCAATACATAGTGACCTTTGGAATTTGAATATTCAAATTAGAAAAGTTAAAAATACTCTATAGTATTTGATCCATAATTTTGATATATGCAAATTTTGATGATGAAGTAAAAATCAAATTTGTAAATTAATTCAAGGTAAATATATAAAAGTTGATTAAAATATTTGAATATTTGTATAGTTGTAGATATTAATCTCCAAAGTTGATTTTATGTTCATTTATGGTGGTTGTATGTATAGAATAATGTTTGAGCAATTTGTGCTTTAGAAAAAGAGTGTTTTGGTAGGATTAGTCACCTGAATATGTCTTATAGGTCATATGGAGTGGACCCATGTATTTTAAGTTGATCTTGTGTTCTTATTTTACTCAATGAAGTGTTAAATAGGTAATAGATCTCCATGAGACCTATAAGGGATACTAAGGCCTAATTGAAAGGCATAGATGCTTAAGTGTGACCCATTGATGCAATGGCCAATCTATAAGGATGGTATTGAGCTATGAAAAAGCATAATAGAAGTCTTAAGGGTTAAGACAAGTATTATGGTTGGTCTATAAATTAAAATTGATTAAGACTCTATAAAGAGTGAATACCAAGGTAATGGTTTCTAGATTGTGAAGTGGATGTGTTAAGAGAGTAGAAGATAGAGACGAATGAAAGAAATTAGAAGAAGTGTGCTCATTGGATGGACTAAAGTATAGAGTAGATTGAGGGTGAGTGAAGAATCCTAGATTGATCCAAAAGAGGTGTTTGGATGCATTGATTTTATGAAAAATTTTGAGGGTGTGTGATGAGTTGAAATAGAGAGTATATTTGAGCAAGATTGGAATTGAGTGAAGAAGAGAACCTTTGGAAGAGAAGGTATAGGTCAGTAAAGACCATCAAAGTGTGAAAAATATTAGACATGTTTATCTAATCAAGTTGATATAGATGAATACATAAGTCATTAGATGCAATAAGCCTATAAGAGGTTGATTGAGTGAGTAATCCTTAGAGGCTATTTGAGAAAGATAGAAAGGTGAAGAAGAGTACAAGAAAGAGAAGTCCATCATTAGGTGTAAAAGACATCAAATCAAAGGTGGAGATCAGATCAATCTAGTTGATTGGGTGCTTGGTTACCTAAGGGGTTGGTTCCTCCTTGTGGGATGGGTATATTACTAAATTAAGGGATGGGTGTTCGTTGATCAGTTAGTGCTAGTCTAAATTTGTATCTTTTTATTATAGGACTATAGTCCATTTTGTAGTTTTTAGTGGGTTTTATTCCTAAGAGGGTTTCACATGTAGATCTTATGTTATGTGTGTGATCTTACTAATATTTTTTATTCATTACTAAAAATGATGTGTATGCTTCATGAATGATAATGTTATTTGGTTAAGGGTTTAAAAAGATTAGAATTAAAGTTTGGATTATCTAGCATCACTGATTCACTCCCCCCCTCTCAGTGATTATACCTATAACAAAATCTAATTTAAGGCTATTATTTTGTCATATATTTTCTCTCATACTTATTGGTCCTTACTAGGTCATCATCTAGTAGAGTTATCGATTCTATCAATCCACCTATTCAGTCTAAAATTCCTCTTGAGGTTCAATACCCTTAGCCTAATCTGCCCTTTGAAGACTAATAAGATTTTACTAGTCAAGGAAGTGAAGAGTTTGAAGAAATCCAATCCATCACAAATATGCCACATGCCTTCCCTACCTTTAATAATAAAAATCCAATTCATATTGATGCATATGATGTCATTCTTCTTTATGCTACAAAGAGGGTGCCCACATTCAAAGGTGAAGGTCATGTCACACCTAGTGAACACATCAAGGATATCTCTAATTTTTGTAGTATTCACAATGTCACTAACGAGAATATTTCCATTAGAATACTTTCCATGTCCCTTAGAGGGAGGAACTTGCTTGGTATAGGACTTTTCCAGGTGGATGCATCACTTCATGGGATGACTTTGGAGTGTTATTAACTTTAAGGTTTGAAGATGAAAGTGACCATACTTCTCTCATACATCAGTTCAATGTGATTAAAAGAGCCCCCAAAGAAATAGAACATGAATTTAATGAGAAGTTTTAAAATACTTGGTATATATTACTTCTTCCCATGAGACCACTTACTATTTTTGTGTTTCTTACATACTTGAGAGCCATTGGTACTAATATTGCTATCATGCTTCAATCCATGGGTGGTTTCACTCTTCTTGAAGCATATGAACTTGCCATTAGAGATGAAAATGGACTCATTAAAGAAATAAAATTACCTCCTAATGTGTTTATTCCTCTACTACCTAATATACCAGCTACTACTCCAAACATTACTAAAGTTCTTAATTCTAATGTTAAGCATAGGACTACTCTTGGAAAGGTAGATGAACCTGAACCATATGCAAGAATTCACATCTTAGAAGATGAGCTTAGGAAATAAATAATATAAAGAGGTGTTAATCAAAATCCTTATCCATATCAACAACAATATGGGAGAGGTAGAGGTCAAGGGAAGCCTAAAATCAACAAGCTTGCCAATGTGTGTAGTCCCAACTCCACCACTAATGCAAGAGAGATGGTGCCGATGCATAAAAACTTGGTAAAAGGAGAAAATTGGTAAAAAAAATATAATTAATTTATTTCAATGAGGGTGGATAGAAATCCCTAATTGCTAAAAGAGGAGTCACTCCTCTTTTATCAACTGAAGATGAGGTCTTAATGCAATTAAGTGAGGATTGGTAGCCTCAAGGAGAAAGATTCACTAACTTCTTGGTGGAAGATAATTTTGAACTCAACCAAGTATATTTTGTTGTAGAAAACACTAGGGAAAATAGAAAGGATTTATGTGTTGATAATAATATGCCTATAAGTTCATCAAATCCTTCTACAAGGCAACAAAGCATGGCTACAAGCATGGCAATACCAAACACTCCTACATCTCCTTTAAATCAAAATGGGGAAAGGTTTACCCAAGGTATTTCAATTCCTCAATTTTTAAAAAATTCTTTACCTTTGAAGACTCAAGAGAAGGTAATCACTTCTACCTTAAACATGGTGGACTGATTAAAGAATTCCAAATCAGCTATCTCTTTATGGTATGTCCACCATATGCCTAGCCAAAAAGAGCTCTTACAAAAATAGATATCCATTATCCCTACTAGTATTTCACCTTCAATAAATATTCATAATCATGTTTCTCTAACACCATTGTTGAACCATCTACTAAACCTAAGAAGCCATCACCTTTCTACCTCACTCTCATTATGGCTGACAAGCTAGTACACAATTGCATAGTTGAAGTGGTGCTTCTACATCAGTCATACCCAAGGTTGTAGCTAATAAGTTGGGCCTAAAATAATAACCTAATAGTAAAGTATTTCTTTAATTAGAGGGTACACCTACTAAGATAATAGGGTTGATAAAAATTTAAAGGTTTTCCTCCATGACTACCATAGGTTTTCCATCCTTAAATACATTGGTGTTGTTGATCTTCATGCTCATTTTGTACTCTATATTTCAAGAGACTTTATAGCCAAGATAGGTGCTTATGTCTCTGTTAATTGGTCCTTCTTGGCCTTTAGGAAAAGATATGGAACCAAGGTGACCATAATAACTCATCACCTTGTAAGGTTTCACTTTGAGCCCTATGTTGAAGCAACCTCTAACTTGAATTATGTGATCAATGAGAAGGAGGATCCTAATGTGGATGATGGTCCTTCTAAACTTGAGGGCTTAGATAAATTGTTTGAAGATGAAAGTGACCATACTTCTCTCATACATCAGTTCAATGTGATTAAAAGAGCCCCCAAAGAAATAAAACATGAATTTAATGAGAGGTTTTAAAATACTTGGTATATATTACTTCTTCCCATGAGACCACTTACTATTTTTGTGTTTCTTACATACTTGAGAGCCATTGGTACTAATATTACTATCATGCTTCAATCCATGGGTGGTTTCACTCTTCTTAAAGCATATAAACTTGCCATTAGAGATGAAAATGGACTCATTAAAGAAATAAAATTACCTCCTAATGTGTTTATTCCTCTACTACCTAATATACTAGTTACTACTCCAAACATTACTAAAGTTCTTAATTCTAATGTTAAGCATAGGACTACTCTTGGAAAGGTAGATGAACCTGAACCATATGCAAGAATTCACATCTTAGAAGATGAGATTAGGAAATAAATAATATAAAGAGGTGTTAATAAAAATCATTATCCATATCAATAAAAATATGGGAGAGGTAGAGGTCAAGGGAAGCCTAACATCAACAAGCTTGCCAATGTGTATAGTCCCAATTCCACCACTAATGCAAGAGAGATGGTACCAATGCATAACAACTTGGTAAAAGGAGAAAATTGGTAAACAATATAATTAATGTATGTCAATGAGGGTGGAGAGAAATCCCTAATTGAAAAAAGAGGAGTCACTCCTCTTTTATCAGCTGAAGATGAGGTCTTAATGCAATTAAGTGAGAGTTGGCAGCCTCAAGGAGAAAGATTCACTAACTTCTTGGTGGAAGATAATTTTGAACTCAACCAAGTATATTTTGTTGTAGAAAACACTAGGGAAAATATAAAGGATTTATGTGTTGACAATAATATGCCTATAAGTTCATCAAATCCTTCTACAAGGCAACAAAGCATGGCTACAAGCATGGCAATACCAAACACTCCTACATCTCCTTTAAATCAAAATGGGGAAAGGTTTACCCAAGGTATTTCAATTCCTCAATTTTCAAAAAATTCTTTACCTCTGAAGACTCAAGAGAAGGTAATTACTTCTACCTTAAACATGTTGGAATGATTGAAGAATTCCAAATCAGCTATCTCTTTATGGTATGTCCTCCATATGCCTAGCCAAAAAGAGCTCTTACGAAAATAGCTATCCATTATCCCTACTAGTCTTTCACCTTCAATAAATATTCATAATCACGTTTCTCTAACACCATTGTTGAACCATCTACTAAATATAAGAAGCCATCACCTTTCTACCTCACTCTCATTATGGCTGACAAGCTAGTACACAATTGCATAGTTGAAGTGGTGCTTCTACATTAGTCATACCCAAAGTTGTAGCTAGTAAGTTGGGCCTAAAATAAGAACCTAATAGTAAATTATTTCTTTAATTAGAGGGTACACCTACTAAGATAATAGGGTTGATAAAAATTTAAAGGTTTTCCTCCATGACTACCATAGGTTTTCCATCCTTAAATACATTGGTGTTGTTGATCTTCATGTTCATTTTGTACTCTATATTTCAAGAGAATTTATAGCCAAGATAGGTGCTTATGTCTCTGTTAATTGGTCCTTCTTGGCCTTTAGGAAAAGATATGGAACCAAGGTGACCATAATAACTCATCCCCTTGTAAGGTTTCATTTTGAGCCCTATGTTGAAGCAACCTCTAACTTGAATTATGTGATCAATGAGAAGGAGGAGCCTAATGTGGATGATGGTCCTTCTAAACTTGAGGGCATAGATAAATTTTTTCTAGATGAGTATGGTGTAGATGCCTATGAACATGATCCTTATTCATAATTTGAGAAGACTGACCTTGGTACCTATATCATCCATGAAGGACCATTTGAGGGAGCTAAGGTAACTGTCAAACATTCTTTCTCACAAGATAGTAAGAGTAACTAATTGATCCATGTATATGATTATGATGGATTGAAGAACCTAATTGACCACCATAGTGGGAATAATGATGTCTTTCTACCTAATATTGATGAAGTTACCCTTAATGATGACACTCGTAGGGAAGAGGAGGATGACTTATGCCAAAGGTTCAATGTCATTTGTCAAAAATTTGATCAACTAATTAAGACTAATTCCCCTCATAATAACTCTATATCTAATTTTTTTGCTAATTAATCTAACAAACATGGTGTTTAGTGTTCCATCAAGCATGAAAGTATATGCCACCTTGTTGTCCAAGAGTCGACAATCAAAGAAGAGTTTCATGAGTACAAGGTAGATTTTTTGGTGTTTAAATAAAAGTCAAGATCCCAACCTAATATTGAGCCACTCTTAGCTATGATGGAACAAAATTAAAATAATATTGATGTTTTCAAACATAAAGTGTATCATATACAACAAGATGGAAAGGTTGAGCCAACTATCATATAGTCTGATAAGCAGTTTGAGGAAAACATATCAGATATGATAGTGCTCATGAGAATTATAGATCCAATCAAGGTCTTTGAAGAACATAAAATAAAATTCATGAAGGTTCTAAATAATCCACTTGTAGGCCTAATAAGATACAAATGTGGTAGGCTACTTGATCATCTATATATGCAAGTGGTTGATGATGAGGATGCTTCACATGCTAGATTGCCTTCATGGAGTGACAAAGATGCAAGAGGAACTATCTTTGACCCTAATTGAAGTATGCTAAGATGTCCTTCACCTCAATAGTGAGGTTTTTTAAATAGTATAGTAGGTGTGTGTGTGTGTCTTTATTTTATTTTTGTTGTGTTACATAAGTGTTCTAATTGAACACATGTTTGTTTCCCTTTGGTGTGCCTTTTTTGTGTGTCTTTCCTTTATATTTGGTGTGGTGTCAAAGGCAAATTATGTGTCAAAATAATGTATAGATGAATCCATGGCCTAGTGGACAATATTAGGTTACTTGTCTTGGAATAGAAAGCATACCACCCTTAAGAAATTGCCAATAATTTTGACTATTTTGACCATAAGTCAAAATAGGTCAACCCCCTATAGTCCAAAACTTGATATAGGGGTGTATTAGCATGTTATAGGGTGTATCATTGTTTATTTTATGTTATTTAATATGTTATTATCTTTTTCATTGTTAAATATAGTCTTAAGTCATTATATGTCATTTAAGGGGTCATATTTAGGTTATAAATGAAGTGGTATAGTTTTCCAAGGTGTCCAAGTGTTCTAAACTCTTTCCATGTTTATCAGAGTGGTGAAGTGTGATATGAATGAGAAAACCTATAAAATGAGAGTATCCAATTCAAGAACTTCTCATAACATGGAAATAGGGGAAGTAAATGTTATAAGGACAACCTATAGTCTACACACATGTATAAAGCCTACACAGTCAACATTTCCATGAGTTTATCTTAGGTTTTGAGACACTTGGGGGTGATAAATATTTTAATAAGCCATGAAAATTTATATAGAGTGTCCACAACACCTCCTAGATCCCTTAATATATTCACCTTTATTGTGTACATAATGGGAGTTACCTATGTTTTATCTCAGATAGAGGGCACTCCCCAAGAGTGCAAATCTATAGGTTTAGAAGAAGGAAGATGAGAAGGTGAGCTAGAGGTTGATGAGACCTTGTAGGAGAGTTACATTATATGTGATATGAATAAATTAACATATGAAAATATTCATAGACTCTTGAACCATAATAGGGTGGTCCAAACCCACATGGGAGCAAATAGACCTATTAGGTCTCAACTAGGTCTAAAGCCCAACAGGGGGTCAATTTAATTTATAGCACTATATAAACATTCCAATTCATTATAATACTTAAATTGGGAGTAATAATTAGTTTTTAAACTATTATAATGAAAATGAGACCATAGCGAAGACACATTTTGACTTAGTTCAACTTAGACCTACGCAGAATGGAGAAAGGAGCTCAAGAAGCTAACTTGAGAAACTCACACCAACATGAATGATTAGCATGGGAGTCTAGGGAATTGAGGGACATTAAAGGAGGTCTTGAAAAAAATTATTTTGGAATTTTTTTAGGGTTAAAATGTTAGATTTATATGAACAATCCTTAGAGGGAAAAACTACTCTAAACCCTTTAAAACCCTTTCTAGTGACTCGATTGGGAAAATGTAGGAGAGGTATTTAAGAGGGATATAATGGATTGTAAAATGATTAGATATTTCAAATTAATCTCTAGGGCTCCTTCCCATCAACTTGAGTTGTTCCTTACTTATATAGATAGGGTGAAAATTGGATTTTATTAACTATTTTTGGTGTCTTGTAGGTATAATAAGGTTTCAAAGGATGTAATCCACTTTGGGAGAGATATCGGGACTTAATATAACCTCCCATGTCCATATCATGCTTAAAATAATCTCCTAATCTCCTCTGCTAACACCTTCATCTCAGCCAGTCTAAATTAACATAGTGAACAATCAATTAAGAGGGTAAAAAATCTAAGTGAGAGGCCTTTTAAGTTTTACTTGAGGTATCTAAGAGCATTTGGGTTATTGAAAAGTGTCATACACTCACTTTTAGATATTTTATTTAAAAATTGAAGACAATTTTGGTGCCAAGTGTGAGAGGTGAGTGAAAGATGGGTAAATTCGACTGTAGGCAGTGATACCTCATGTCCATAAGAATCCTGATGATTAGGGACACATCTAATATATGTTGGTGATTTTTTATAACCCTTACCTCTCACTTAAATAATATCATCTATCCTTAGTCTACTTTGGAGTGTTCCAAGGATGTCAAATGATGAAGGTAGTTTCTAGGCAAGTTAATGAAGAGTTATATGTCACTTTTTTAGAGTTTCATGCCTTTGAGGGACATTTATCCTATGAGACCTTGCATGGTATATCTCATTCTTCATTCTCTTTCATATGAAACTCCTTTTCTTATCTTAATACATGTTATAGTGACTCTTGGACTTGATTTTTCTCTCTCGTCTCTTAAATTTGATAAGTATTAATCACTTTAGCTCTTGTCGACTAATACCACACCATGTATTGTGAAGCCCTACTAGTTTTGACATTATAATTTTCCTTTGAGTAATAAATGTAAGTCTGGTTTTGAGTTCATGATGATTTTCCTAAGTGTGAAAAGTGAGGTATGTTGATGTTAAGTGATAATCTTCTATCATTGCTTCTCCTTATCCTCTCATGTTTATGTAAGAGTTCCTATTCTAAAAAGTCATATAGAGCGTAGCTAGTGTTTTAGGCTCCTTTCAAGTGTAAATTTGTTCTTAGAGTGTGCAATGTGCCCTCTGGTTCACTTACTTGTGTTTCCTCATATATATCACCTCCATATTGAAACACTTATGTTATAACCTCTTAAGACTTTGAAGTTGGTGTTGACACTTAGATGCACCCTATGAGAAGAGTTTTTATAGGCCTCTAATATAAGTGGAAAAATTGGGACATCTCAGTTGATATGGGTGAGAAAAATTGTGAGATGAACCTCTAGATAAGGGCTAGCTCCCTTTTATGTATCTTCAAGCACACATCCCTACTACTAACACTTTGAGAGGTTGAAAAGAGTTAAGAATAGCATGAAAGTAATCCTAATATATTGAGGTGATACACCAAATGTTTTAATCTACTCATACCTTCTATATGCACTTGGAGTCAAGAACAAGTTACTTATACACTTCGCTCAATCAAGTCTCTCTCTCTCACATCAGTGTTTCAACATGGGGTCTTCGAGATGACATAGGATAGGAAGAACTAAATAATAGGCATTATAAGATACTATATTAAGTATCCTACTCACTTAAACTATCAACCTCACTTGACACTTCTTGTTGACCTATAATAAAGATATCATAACACACTAGGTACTAATAGGAGTAACATGTCAAAGGCAATAAACATCACACTTGCACAAGACCAAACACTATCATGTACACTTAGTGAATTCTTTGAATGAGGTAAAATTACTTTTATTTATTTATTCAAGGAAAAAATTTGGTATGGCTTCACCATACCTATTAGAGAGATTATAAACAATGGCCAAGAAGGCCCAATTTATAGAACTTGGAGGAAGAGAGAGAAAATAAGTTGAAAAGGCACAAGGACATGTGTCACCAAATGAATATCAGTTTCACATGAATAAGAGATAAATATGGGGTGATCTATTCCATTTTATAGGTGTATATTTATCCAAAACAAGTCATAAAGATAGTGAAAAGTGGCACAAAATTGCCATTTTGGCATGAGAAACTACCCACCTGAGTTACCTTCCAAAACGACCCCTATCCCTACATATAGTTAGGTCTGATGATTTATATAAGTAATATGGGTTAGAAAAAATTCCCCACATGCATTGGATTGATCCTTGACCATCCCTATTTTTGTGGACATGTAAAATCATCACTAGCAGTTTCAAAAGGGTTCATTTCCATGCACTTTCTCCACTTAGCATTCAAAACTCCTCAAACCTAAAAATTGATTCATGCACAAGAGGGAATGACACGTTTTAAAGGCTCCCATATCATAATTTTCAATTAAAAAAACCTATAAAAGGCCTCCCTAATTGCTTTTCACCATTTTCCCAAGTTTTCACTAGTTTGGCTCACTAGACTAGCTAAAAATGAGGGCCTATTTGGGGAAATAGAGATTTATTTATGAGATGAGGTTAATTTTTGGATTTATCTCAAGATTAAATCTTTTTTCATCTAATAACTCATTCTTTAGCTTACACACCACTCAAAATGGCTAAAACAAGCCTTATTTTCCTTTGATCTATACAATTTTATACAATAAAAACACATGTTTGGAATCTCTAATATTCCTTTATAACCTCTAGGTGGTTTCATGGCCATCCCTTGAATTTTTATTCTTAAAATACTCTA
Source organism: Torreya grandis (assembly GCA_037957365.1). NCBI lineage: Eukaryota > Viridiplantae > Streptophyta > Pinopsida > Cupressales > Taxaceae > Torreya > Torreya grandis. Next base: position 2,276,138 of record JARHVA010002129.1, on the reverse strand, counting down.
TCTCTCTGATTGGGTCACTATAAGGGTTTTGAAAGGGTTTTAGGTGGTTTTAACTCTTAACCTTTATTCATAAAGGTCTGACATTGAAACCCTAGAAAAATTCCATTTGTGGCCTCTTAAGAACCCCCTCTAACTTATCTAAATATCTCAAGGTCCCATGCAAATGATTATGAAAGATGTGAGTAATTCAAGCCATTACTTGCCTCTTATAAGGGTTTTAGAACCTTTTAGGTCTAAAATGACTTTCGGGGAAGTCCCTCTACCAACTAAGAGTTGTATCACCTCTATATATATATCACATTCATCTCCTCAAACTATTATTATAACTCATTGATAAATATAAATAGGAATGGATCCTCTTTAGGATTAGGCTTAAACCTTGTGCAAGGAGTCTCCCTGTAACCTTGTGTTTAAAAAAACTCTTTCTTGATGATTTATTTCCTTATATATATTATAAACCTCAAATAACATTTGAAACATATGGAACAATAAATTAGATAACTTTCCAAAATCTAGAACTAATAATGATCTTCTATTTGGCATTAGACACATTATTCGCACAACTAGTTACTCTTGCAAACCTAGTAGCTCAAAACATATTATATGGTTTTTAACCCTAAAATAAAGTTTTAATGATTATAATAGATGTTATTAAAATCACCAAACCTTCTTGGATACACTCCTTTACTTTTGGTGTGTGGTTTTGACCATATTTCCCAATTTTGTAAGGTCTATGTAAAGGAAAAGTGACCCCTATCTGAGATAAAATAAGGGGAACTTACCTTACTAATATAAAAATATATATTTTAGATGATAGCCTATGTCATTAGGATTACCTCCACCAATTTTGAGCTCTTGAATCTAAGATATTCCCTTCCAACCAATCCTAAACTCAAGACTAAGTTTTTTGAGAAACCGATGCAGAGTTAGAGGGAAAAAGACTGTGTTTTTGTGATTTCTTTCATATATGCTTAAGGAATAACTTTATGAAGTTAATTTAACTTTTAAATATCATTATATAATTTCTCAACATCATCTTATCCTAACATGGCCAACAAACACTTTTAAGGCCCTTTAGAGTACTAAACTGAGCCTACCTTATTGCTTATTGTAGGTGACTGAGACACCTTTTATAGATGTATTAAGATTTTTCTAAGTTGAGTTTTTGATGATAAGAAACTTAATATTCACACACTTATGTCACATATTCCTCAATTTTTTTATAACCTCCCAACCTCTCAGATACTTCCTCAAATATAAGACTGAGTTCATCTAGTTCATAGGACTGGGATAGAACTTCTAAGCCCTGCTTGTAGGTGTGATTGAACTTTATTTAATGGGTTTAGATATCCTTTTTATGTTTCATCAGGATATGTGACTTTTTTAATTCCTTTTACGCACATAAAATTCTTAAAACCGTAGTTCACTCCCATGCTTTGGTACATTGTCATATAACACCCTATTTTGACTGTGTTTTCATGAGTTTAGGGGCTTGTAGGTGCTCTTGAGGGATTTGAGACTTATTCATAGTGTAATTGATGGAATTAACTTATTTTATTACTTTAAAACCATGAAAATGTCTTTCACCTCATTCATGATCATGTCTATCTCATAATTCTTGACTTATCTGTCTGTATGTGCATGTTTCCATCCTATGTGTGCATCTTGGTAAGGTATTCAAGCTTCAAAAAGTAAGAAATATTTTGATTTATCCTCATACTCTAATATTCTAATCCTTTCACTTTGTTTTCATGATCAAAATGAGCTCCAAAAACATCACTTTACCCCTAACTAAAACTAAACTCAAAACCAGGTTGTAGGTGCATAATTTTAGGCATGTAGGTTAGTGAGGATGAGTTTAGAGCATGTTCACCTTGTCTAGGGGTTTGTTGAGGTTACGTTTAGATTTATGTAATTTATATTAGGATTATTTCCTTCTTTGTAACTTTAAACACCATTTTATTTGGTCCAATCCTTGAAACATTGCCCTTACTACCTCTATGCCCTATGTACGGATAAGGGATGGCCTAAAAAGGTCATTCCATGTAGCATAACTCTTCCTCATGGCTTAATTTCTCAAAACTAATTATTCACTTATTTTTAATTATTCCCCCTTACAATAATAGGTTTAGGACTTTTCAAAATACTCTTAGGGTGCACGCACCTTGAGAATCTTATAGACATTACTACCTCTTTTTAGTGTTTTTTAACCATTTTGGGAGGCTTCAAAACATATCTGAATCCTGTCCTTTCAAGCTCAAAATTGTAATGATGGTTACAAGGTGAGAATAAGAATATTTCTCAAAACCAAATACAACTTCACCTTATGGAAATCATAAAGACCCTTGGGAGCTCTATTTAGCCATTTTAGGGATTGTGGGACCAAATACAGTCAAGTCACTATTTAGAGTAAACAAACCACTTGTAGAAGCCTCTAAACCTTCCTAGCATGGAAATAAGGACCCTTAGATATGTTAGGTAATAGTCATGAGTTCTACCATGTTTTTTATTATTCATGCTCCATACAAACCTCCATGAAACAAGCATAACTTTATTGAGAGTGGCAAGGCCACAAACAAGGAAAATAAATAATTTGGCTTTGGAAAAGTATGCTAATTGGACCTCCCAAAAGATGATTTCATGAATGATATCTTCACACATTAATATCAATAACATTATCACTACCATGAAGCTCCTTGGACATTAGAAAACATAGTACGTACACACCTATAGCTGCAAACTTGGAAAACAAGCACCATTTGAGATTTCCTACACAAGTAATGAAAAGTGAAGTGTTATATGTTGAAAATATAATGGATAGAGATTTATTATATCTTAAAAACATCTCCTTAAGATCACATAGCTCTATGAAACCCTAAAAGTTATAAATAAATGCATAATAGTACCCCTCTTGTATGCAATTCTATACAAATCTATTAAAATTGTTAGCAATAGTTCATAAAGTAGGAGGAACTAAAACACAATTTTTTGTTATAAAAATAAAGTTCACTTGGAGTTTAATCCATCTATATAAGCACTCCTCCCAACTCTACCTATACCTTTTATACCAAGTACTTGAAGTTGACTTTCATTTGCATGCCAAGAGGAAGATGAAAAAAAATGAGTTTTAGATGCATATTTTTTCATTCTCCTTGAAGTTAAAACATGTAAATGGAATTGGGGAGATTAATAGACATCCCATCCATGTTTTTATCTAAATATCTAATCATGAGGGCCATACAAGTGCCCAAAAGCCCCTAAAAACAAGGAGAAACTCGCATTTTCTGATTGTAACTAACCTTTTGCTGCCATATGAATTATCCTAACCTGATTATGACCTCTCCCACATTTAAAATGATCTTGGTGACAAATTTTTCCTTTCATAAGTCTATATACAAGTCCATTAATGAGCTAGAAAGTGACCAAAAGACCCTTTTTGCACATGAAACTTAGGAATGAACAATTCATGACTTGTAAACACATTGAAACATTACAAATACCATTATATGACAAATTTACACAAAATGGAATTTTGACCAAGTTTAACCAAGGTTTGACTAGGTTGACCATGGTTGACTAGGCCAATTTAAGAGGAATGAACTTCAACCATGACTAAGACATGGCTAAGCAAGATATATAGGACAATATGAGACACCATAGGATGCATTTAAACCTTATTAAAAAGTTTAAAACTATAGGGGTTCACCTCATTTGACTAGAAATCAAATTTGGTCATTAATTGGTTTGTAGGTCTTATTTCTTAGTGAAAGAAGTATGATGGTCATTGATTTAACTTTTTTAGTAATAATGGAGGTTTATAACTATTTTAATTAAAGTTATAGATTATTAAATTAGTAAATAATATTTAAATAAATATATTCCTAATATATAATTTATTTTTCTTTTTTACCTTTCTAAAAATAGCAATAAATAAGGATAAATATGACTTAGCTTGAAACTAAACTCAAATGGATGATACATAGATTGAAACTAGCTAAGCAAGACCTGGATAGTATCATGAATCTATATCTATATTTTTTTTATTGAAAGGATAAGAGTGATAAAAATAGGACACTTTAGTGTTCAACGTTGTTATCTACTCTTACCATTGTTATCCAAATTGGTCACAAAGACCTAAAACTTTCTAGGTTTTTATGTTATTCTTATGTGAGCCTACCTATGAAATCTTGAGTGTTGACTAACAACAAAACTCACTATACACTAATTTAATCTTCAAAACCCTAACCCTCCATCATGTTTTATAAAACAATGTTTAAATAACTTGAGAAAAGGGGGGCTTAGTATGTAAGATGCACTAAATGTGAAATCCACACCCTTTGTGTGGGTATGTTGCTTACATACCAATACTCTAAAGAGGGATTAAGCCATATGTAGTTCTCTCACCTAATGTGTTTTATACAATAGTGTGATATAGATTCAAGAATGCCAAATTTAGAGTGCTTGAAGTGGCTAGGGATTGGTATGAGGGTTTGAGTGTGTTTATAGCTATGTTAGGTGATTGTATGCAGAGAATAGGGAAGTTTTCCTTGGTGTTTTAATTATATTCTTACTTTCTTTGTAAAATTTATCACATCCCTTTGTAAATTAGCTTTGGATGGGATTTTAAAGGGAACCATTGGTCATAGATTAGATTTATTCATGTTAGGTTGACATAATGAAGGATAAGGATCAGATGAAAATGACCATTGGGGATCAAAGTGTAAATGGACAAGAGCACCAAAAATAGGATGACCTAGGGTCTGGCACTATAGTCTAATTATGGTACTCTTATCCTATAGGCTCAGTACTTAGGGGAATAAGATCGGCCTAGGAAATATAGTTTAGCTAAGGTAGAATGGTCATTCAAAAAGTTTTGGATGATTGATAATGATAAAAAAGATGCTTAGAAGGGTTACAAGAGCATACAAAAAGGAGCTATGGATAGGGTGTCACAAGCCATAGTCAAAATTATAATTTGGAAAATTTATATGACTATAGTCATGTGTAAATCCTTCTAATGCATCATCCCCTTAGAGTAGTTTCATTTCATGCAAAATTTTATCTCTTTTCCCATAAGCAATTAGTTAAGTAGGTGATAAATATTTCAAGGTAAATCTAGGGAGCTAGCCCTTAAACCTAGAGGTCTGCTTCTACTAAACGTAACCCACATACCTATAATTATTCCCAAGTTACCTAAATATGGAAGAGGTTTGAATAACCTCCTCTAGGGTGCAAGATTTGGTGACAATAATCCCCTTGAGAGTTTCCCACATATAAGTTGTGTCATCTTGTGTTCTTATGTTTCATACATATGTGAATGGTTACTTAGTCATTATTTGATCTACATACTTGAATGAATATTCATTAATTCTTAAGTGGAATTAATAAGAAAGTTTTTGAAGATGGATTCACCTCTCTCTCAGTCCTTTTACTTCTAATAGAGGTCTTGTTGAGTTTTATAGACCATAGGGTTTCCCTCTTGGATGAACTTATGGGTGAGGATCTTCCTCATGTTCCATGTGGTGAAATCAAAGTACCACTACACATAAGTGTAACCCTACATAGTCATCTTAGGTTATTTTGACAAATTAGTTATTCCCAAGGTGGTAAGAGGTGTTAGTCGGGTGACGAAGATGGTTTTGAAATGTGGATGCTAGGTGGATGGGGGATGGATGAAGTTAGAGGCATGAAAGAGGATAAAAATATAAGAGGAGAAGTCATAGGGGTGAAAGGTGGAAAGATGAATGGGGAAACCCAAGTGAAATTTTTTTCTTGCCATTGGATATGGGTCAATGACTCTAAGGGTAGGAGCATTCAGTAGAAAAGAGGAAATTGGCCAGTTAAAGCCAAATCCATGAGTATCCCAAATGATGGAAAAGGGTAGCTTGAAAATGATGTGAGGATCCATAATAGGTGATGCAAGATAATATTAGGACCTAAATAGAAGGTTGAGGGTGAATTTCCTTTCACTTCTTTTGGGGCTATTGCCTAGATCAGCTTTAGATACTACAATTAAGGGAGTAAAGGTGGTAAAGGTTGTAGGCATCAAATAATGAGCTTATTAGTAAATTAAAGGTGTTGTTAGAATGTATTTTACTACAATATATGTGTTCATTGGTATACTTATTGATGGAATTTCAATTATACTCATTTGGGGATGCATCACCTATAGGTATTTATACTTGCAAAATAATTGGTGGGGTATCACAGAGATCCTTGCTTGGGGAATAGATGATAAAAATAGGAATGAGGAGGTGAGGAGGCTGTGAATGGCCAAGGCCAATGTAACTTGGATAAATTTTGGAGGGGTTGAAATGGGAAAAAGGGAAGGTACCACCTGAGTGGACTACTGGGAAGTTAGGAATACAGGTGGTGTCATGAGAGATTTTATAGAGCGGAAGGAGTAGGGAAAGGGGTATACATAGGTGTTGGATAATAATCCAACCTTAGACTTATCTCTAAGATGTTACTGATGTCAAACTTAAGTCTTTGTACATCTTAAAGTTGAGCCACTTGGATTTTAGTTGCTTGAGGATGAGCCACCTAGGGTTGAACTACTTAAGGGAAAGTTGCTTAAACCATAGGAGGTGTGGGAGGAGGAAACAAGGGATGAAGGGTAGGATCTCAAGGAAGAGAATATTAGGGAGGAGAAAATGTTATGACTCTTTGTATAATTCTCCTTAAAATCTAGGGGGATTTGCTTGAACATCTTCAAGCTAAACTGACATGGAAGAGGGAAGGCTAGCCTAGGAAGATAGCCTAAATTGAGCATGCTTTCCCTTTTTCTTATTCTTTGCATTAATTCCAATAAATGCCTCTTAATCGTTAGTTAGTTTAAATATATCTCATCCTCTTCAATGGGTTGTTGGACATAATTTATGTTTAGGTAAGTCTGGTACTTCACTATATGATTCTAGATGATGTTGTGTAGATCCCAGTCATTATGTTTAACACTACCCAGGTCAAAAGAGTCCCTTCCTACATCCATATTCTATAGAGGGTGAAGTGTATATATATATATATATGTAGTGCTTGATGGTGATTGGGAGGGGTTGACAAGCCTTCTATTGGTCATTGATGTGATTCCCAAAGATGCCCTCCACCAGTTGATATGTGATCTCTTGCTCAGCCAAGAAGTCTAAAACGTGATAGGGTAGGCACAAGTGAGACTTGAGAGTTCTTACAACCTGAATGATTGTATCCTCTCTATATTACCAATAGTTCCTAATGGGAGTAATAGATTCTCTAATATATTTTGATAATTGAGGCATGATTGCCTCATTGATGGTCATGTAGACCACTAAGTATAAGGAATCACATGTCTCTCATATGTGACTCCAATAATGGTGGCCATATAGATTATAAAAAAATACATAGACCACCACACCTTTGGAAATCCATGTTGGAAAGGTAGAATGTTTGAATGTGAGCATTGCACATATTACATCTCTAGGTAGCTCATCATGTAGAAGTCATCTCCTCCCCATGCATTTCCCACTTTTATTATCACATTAAAATTGATCACCCTTTCAAATTCAAGGACTTTCTCACCTTGGAGGATTATGTGGAACATAGGGATCCATATAATATTGACATGCAGGTAGTTACTTTCCTTAAAAAATTAGTTAAGTAGTATAATCTCAACATAGACTACCTCCTTGAAGGTGTGAATGGTGTACACATTTGCATCCATATTATTAACCCATTTAGCATCAGGGTTCTCTACCTAGTCCTTCAAGATGTCATAAATCTAATGAATGCTAGTCTAGGTGATCACCATATTTGAATCATAGGTGATTGTATACTCTAGGAGGTTATAATAAGCTTTGAAGGCACCTCTTAAGATGTTCATAATTTGATGTCAAGAATTTTTATAGAATAACATGTCATGGACACCATCATATGCTCACTTAGCCATAAGTAGTAATTTATATAACAATTCAACATAAGGGCATATATCTAGCTTAGTTTTGGCTTAGTCCAACCCACAATTCTCATATGCCTAGAGGACATCTTTTAAATTGACCTTGTCTTCATCATCATTGCGAAAGGATTTGGGCACCAAGTCAATAGCCTTTAACATCTCATTATAGTGCTTAATACACATCAAGCCATTCGAAAACCTAGTGTCTTCATACTCTAGCTTGGTTTTAGGGTTATAAGATGAAGTGGCCATTATAGTTGCGATGGAATTATGTAATATTGAGCCTTGATCAAATTGGAAACATGAAGCACAAATGTAGGAATAGAAAGTGAGGAGTGGATTCTGGGACATTGGGATAAATAATAGCTAATGAGTTCACCTCAAAGCATTTATAGAGGTCCACATAAATCTCTTGCATTGATGACATTTGGAAAATTTCTCTCTGTGAAATAAAATTCTCTTTGGTGGCTTGATCGTCCCATTTATTTCCTAATATAGACTTAAACTCAAAGATCATGATGTAACACTTTAAAATATCCAATCGGGGACTAATTTCCCATATAATTAATGCCCAGAGTGTGGTAGGCACATGGACATATCATCTTTAAGTATTATTGAGTAGTTCATGATTCATTCCACATGTCCCTTTATAATTGGTTCATGTTATAATTTTTACCACATAGGTGCACATGATGCTTCATATTTATATGTTTGGGAGAATAAAATGCTAGTGAGAGTATGTATGACATCCTTTGATTAACCTTTTAAATTTTATTGTACCTAATTCTAACCACCCTAGGGTTATTTTTAATCCTTATACCAATTTGTACAGATACACCACCTAACATGATGTGATAATTTGGGCTCCCTATGGCTCTAAAATCTCTATTAGGTTTAGGGGATTGAGAATCTTGATAATGGGACACATAGTTCTTTTTAATTTGGTCAGTCTCTCCTAGATCTTGACATCTCTATCAAATCTAGGAGATTAACACATTTGACATTTTGGTGATCCCATTAGGTAAATCCTATCAACTCTGACTACTAAGCCATGCGGTTCTCTTTCACTCAGCCAGGCTCTCTTAGGTTCTGTCATTTTTATTAGATCTAAGAGACTGGCCATTTTGATTCTGATTAACATGGCACTTTCCCATTATTTTAGGATCTCTTGGGCTCTAAAATTTTTGATACATCTAGGAGAGTGACCATTATGATAGCAGGTTACCTTAATTGGTTGGGCTCTTATAAGTTTTGACACCTATGGTACTGATCCACATGGTGCCTTTATTGGACCACTCTTGTATAAATCCAAAAAAATAGACTAAATAAAAATAAATAATCATGACAGATATAATCACTTAGCTACCAACTAGGCTCCATAAGGTTCCATGTAGGACTCCGCGAGACTGAGACTCTGAGAACATTAATATGAAATCAAGCCTACAAAAAACTTAGTGCATTAAATATTATAAATAAAAAAGTCCCTAGTTCAATTTAAGATATGGCCAGGACTTAATTGCATTAACTTTAAAGTTCATGGGGCTCTCAATAGGTATTAATTTTCCATTACAAATACATAATATGCTTTTGAAAACTAAGCTGAAATAAGAACTTGAGGATTTTCTTGAAAAGGAATTGGTTAGAATTAGACTAAAATTCTAGGAACTTTGAGTTTGATCATTTTATATAAGGGCCCCCCACTTATTTAAATAATGGGGTGTGTTGGCCACAAAAAATGGTGACTTTCATGGGGAAGGAGGTATTAAACACTTAAAACCCAAGTTGTTAACCTTTGTTCCTACACAAAACATAGAATACAAGAAAATCTTTAGGCATGTTAAGAAAATAAGGTGCTAAAGTCAATTACATCAAATGACATACTAATCTTTATTCCTATAGAAACCATTAATGTGTGTGAGGTGATATACATTCAATTGGTTCAATTCTAGATTTCACTTAAACAAGTCAAGGTTAAGTTGGGCATCAGATCTTTTAAAAGGGCATTATTGGTTATAAGGATTGGATGGGAATGGTATGGGCATTGATTTTCTACTAGCTATGCATATATTAACCTGATAGAGATACCTTTGGTCATATTTGAGGCCTTACTCCACTTCCAACTAGGCTAGAAAGCCTACGATGGAGGTTGCCTAAATAATCCTTTCGAGGAAGATTTAGAATTTTGAATCTACATATTATTCTAGTATCCCTTTAAATTTTCTTATGAATATATTTAGTAGTTCTATCCATTGAGTTTTTAGGACCAATCCATGAGTGATGGATGTTTGGAAATCTATAAATACCTAGCTGATCTTAGAATAGTTTAGTGATCTTTATTTACATCAAGATGTTCTTATTAGGTGTAATTTGATGGATTCTATTAATAAATGGGGTTGTTCTAAAATTCACTTGTATCATTAAGAATCATCTACCTCCAAGATATGAAATGTAAAAGGCTTAATTACAACCTTTTATGTACCTGCAAGTGAAATCTCACCTTTGGGTATTCCAAAGCTTAACTACACCTCCCAAGCTTCTACTACACTTAGAGTAGTTACTTATTGAGTGTTAATTAATGACGTTTGATTTATACCTACCATCTTAATCTAAATAGATTTTTGAATCTAGATCAAGGTTGGTAAGAGGTGGACACCACAAGAATAAAACAACACCAAGATCAATAAAAACATAATAAAGTTAAACACACAATATAAATAAACACATAACCAAAGAAAACTAGTATAATATATACATTACCACCCTTGTCAATATTACTCTAAAATCACATTGGAAGGGGTAGGTGATAAGTAATGCTTAAGGAACTATTTATTAATTGGTAGTGGGATGTTTTTGCCTTTGATTTTCTTAAGGTGAAAGGCATTATGGTCAAGTAATTAAGTTATTTGGTAGGGGCCAATCCAAAGAGGATCTAACTTAGCAAGTTGGCCCTTCTTTTCATGGGCTTTATCTCATAATAATACCAAATCAAAAATTATAAAATATTTGACCTTGTCCCTTTTTTCAAACCATCATTTTACAGTGCTCTAATGATTTTAATGTTGAGTAAGGCTTCAACTCAGGGTTTTTCTAACTGGATGATGTCCAAGATCGTAGAATTCACTTTGTCATCATGTTCCATATACTTCTACATGAACTTATATGTAGGTAGCCTGAGTGTAAGTGGAATAACTAGATCAATTCCATAAACTATTAAGAATGATGAGATATTAAGCACTTGATTATGTCTAGTGTGGTTGTCCCATAGAGTGAATTTTAGTAATGAAGGCTATTCCTAAGGTTTTTTTCTATAGACTTCTTGATGAAATCAATTATATTTTTATTAGATGATTTAGCCAATTTTTTCCCTTGAATGTAGTAATTAGATGAGAATTTTAATTTGATCCCTACATCATACACCCATTCAATAAACTCCATAGATTGGAACATAAGAACATTATCACACACTAGTGAAATTAGGGTTCTAAATTGAGTGGTTATATTGTTCTCCATGAATTTGATAACTTCAATAGAAGTACTTTTCTTCATTGTTAATACATTCATCCATTTTGTGTCATAATCTATGGTTGTGAGAAAAAAATTATGGCCTACTAAGGAGTTGAGGTTTATAACCCCAATAAATTATATTCCCCATTGGATGAATGGTGTTTCTTTCGTAACTAGATGTAATAGAATTACAACATGGGTTTCTCTTTTGGTGAAGGTTTGACATTGATGGCATACCTTAATGTGATCATGGACATAATTGAATAAATAAGGCTAGTATTAACCTACTTAGAGTATCTCATGTGTCATTGCATTCACTTTAGGGTGGCCAACTCCCAACTTCTCAAGGAAGTTTCTCATTACTTCCTTGACTTCAGCTTGTGATAAGCATATAAGATATATGTCCTCATGATTCTTCCTAAAGATAACTCCTTTATTTAGCATGTATAGTGCAACCTTCAATCTAAAGAATATCTTTTATGTTTGGTTGAGGCTAGGAGATGTGTTTTTGTATATCAATTAATGTATGATTGGGTTGTACCAATCCTATTATAGTATTATCTCCTAGTCTAATTAGTACATAGTGATCTTTGGATCAATTTTATCTATCATTTGGTTAAGGAATTGTTTTCTAACTAGCTTGTAGGTTTGATTTCCAAATTATATTCTTACAAATTTGTCATCCATCTACCTATGAACTCATCAATATATTATTTCCTAACATTTGATTGATGGTTAGGTCTAGGATGATTACATGCACCTTATTCCTAAGAATTTAGTGCTTTAACTTTTTCACAACCTTGACTAGTGCATAAGCATGTTTGTTGAGAGTGGTTTTGGAACACAACTAGATACCTAGAGGGGGGTGAATTAGTATATCAATCAAAACTAGTTATTTAAATACTTTCAATGTAGATTAAAAGATATATTAATATCAAATTAAATATTCAAATATCATACACACACAAATATTCACAAAACCAGATTTATATGTGGAAAACCCGAAGGAAAAAACCATGGTGAGAATAGATTCTAGAATCTATTGTTCTAATCCAACCTCATAGTTCAATATCTCACTAGTAAAACCTCACTACTTACACTTTTGAGGGCACCAACCCTAAGGAGACACCATTCCCCTAGTTTAATAGCACCAACTCTAATGAAGCATCAACTCTCTAACTAGGCACCAACTCAGCTTAACCTCACTATTCACAATGTTTGAGGTCACCAATACTAAGGAGACACCAATCCCCTAATTTAGCACCAACTCAACTAATATAATGGCACCAACCAATTAGATCTCTAGAGCTACAACTCTAAATTATAACATTGATTCATAAATGAAACAAACTTTATTCTCTCTATTACAAGTCTAATATGTAACTGTTCATTCTCTACAAATTATCTCTATGTGTCTTTCTTCCTCTCTACCCTTTGGTCTCTATGTTTATATATGTCTCTATTCAAAATAATTCATCTCTTCTATAAAGCCTCTTCTTTTTCTTTATGCCCTCTAGTTCTATATCTATATATTTTTTGTTTGACATAATTCAACTGTACCAGCATCATCTACCTATGTCCTATATGTCATATATAAGAAATTGATCTAGGGTTCCATATCTTTAGTGTGTTCACACTTAGACTTTAACACATCACACCAATTCTAGACTTTAGTTCATTATGACATGAATTATAAGTTTCTCTTGTCTCAATTCCATGCATCAAGTCATAATTGTAGGTCTCTTTATAGCATCTGTTAGACTCAATTTTGGATGCACAAGCTCTTTAATGTATATTTGATTAATTGGATCGATCAATCTTGTTTTCTATGTCAAGATATACAACTTATATGCAATTTCTTGCATGTTCTTGCATTTTTATTTTCTTGACCATTGGAATTTAAACACTTTAAATATTGGCCTTTAATATTTTACTTTGTACCATCTCTAAGCTCTCTCACTCCATCAGATCTCTATACACTATAGAACATTAATGTTCCACTCTTTAAAACACATTCATCGGTCTTCAAATCCTATCTCCCTATGCTATTAGATCTCCAAAGATGCACATTCTTTACATTGAATTAGTCATTAAAATTCAACACTTTGACCTCATCTCACTGCTCCTATATCTTTAGTCACTTTCACTCCATTGATCTTCTAAAACTTGCTTGATCTTTAACTCACCACTGTGTTGATAAAAATTTATCACTTTATAGCATTTGAGTCCATTCACTCCATTGGATCTCCTTTGCATGATCACCTGTGCAGCATCAAATCTTCTAACAAGCTTGACCATTAACTCTAACAAGCTTATGCTTATTAGGTCTTTATCTGATAAGCTTCGTGAATGTGACACTTGTCACTTACATGCTCACTCAGAGCTTATTTTGATAATTTGACTTCATCATGCTCCATTGGATCTCTAATGTCTGATTAAGAATGATCCATTTGATCTTCCAGCTAGCTCAAACTTTATCTTTGACAGGCTCACTCATTGGTCCTCTATCTAACAAACTCATGTGCTTGTGACACTTGGCATTAGCACATTCACTCAGAGGGAGCTTAGACACTTTAACTTTGCTTTAGTTTATTTGATTTTCTATGTACAATGAAGTGCATGTTGTTTATCAATCTCAGACATAGTATAAATTCTAAGACTTAGGAAATATTAAGTCCTTTAATCACTACTTGAGTTGGTAATTTCTAGGTTGAGGGGTTGATTTCTCAACAATGATAAAGACATAAGTTATAATTTAAGCTACTAGATCCTGGCTATACCAAGACAACATTAAAATATAACTTTGCTTGTTGATTCCATGGATAAACCCTTAGGGTTTTACTAAGAAACCCTATCTAGTCTGAGAGCTAAATAAATCAATTATGAGCTCATTCCTTCTCAATTGAACCTATAGTCCATATATTCAAGATGCTCAAGAAAAACCCATAACAGATCTACCATCTATTTTTCTACAAATGTTCATAGATGAGCTTTGTAAAATCATAACAACTTTACATGACCTTGTGTAGATTTTGTCTATGGAGACCATTTCATTTTACCTAGAAGTCTAACTTTTCACCTATATAACTCTTATTGCACTTAGTCGCATGAAATGCAAATTAGTGCATATGATCCTTTTACATAGGGGATTCCATCCATATATCCAATTAATCTTGAAGCCTTCATAGGTGCAAGAAATGTCTTCATAAAAATGCCTTTGAGATTTTTCTTACAAACTATAAATTTGACTAAGTGTTGGAAAACACTATCAAAATGCCTTAGAGCCCTACTTTGATCAAGCATATGTTTTTTGCACTACATTGTATGACGTGAGATTTAGTGCATATAAACTAGGCACAAAAATGAATAGACCCATGTGATTATTTTGTCCTAACACTTCTATGTGTGCAAATGTTGACCTCATCAATATGCTTACTTATCTTTGTTTAACCCTTTTTGAAAATTTGGCTAAGTATAGAAACCTAGTGGATTTTATCCAAGTAGCCAACTTTATATGCCCATATATTCAACTTCTCTTCATCTCATATCTTTAAATCTATCACATAACTACTAGGGAATAATGTGATCACAACCATGTGACCAGCTCCCCCATACTCATTCACACATGGTGATGGTGATGTCAACAAAATGCCTTCTCATCTTTTTTGGCATAGACCTAAAATGTCTATATGATCAATGTGAAGAACTAAATGAGTTCCAATCATGCACACAATAATTCTAATAAATTTCGACCTCTAATCACCACATACAATCTTGAACATCAATAACCTGCTCATAATGTCCCCTTTGACATCAATGAAAATCATATTTAAAACAATCTCCCCCTTTGTCATTGATGATAAACTAAATGCTCTAATCTTCTAATACTTTGCTCTTTCTCTAGAATTGCTTGCATTGGCTTCTGATGAGAATGAACTAAAGTTGTTCATATCCTACTTGCTCCCCCTTAGGCAATGGCACATTTTTTGAAACTCAACTTGGACACTTGTTATTCTTCTTCTTTGACATTTACACCTTTTGATCCAAACTTTAACAGAGAGTATTTTGATTTTCTTCTCCCATAGAGAGCATTCATACTTTTTCTCCCCCTTTGACATCAATGGCAAAGGTACTTTAGCTAACTATTTGTCCAACTATCTACAACTTTTAACTCATTAGCAATTTTCAAAAGCATACATACCTGAGTTGACTTTTCTCTTCTTCTTCCATAAATTAATAAAGCTTCTATGATCCTTCCTTTGGACTTATGCTCCATCACTAGTATCTAGTGATGTGATGTAGGAGCTTCCATATAGGCTTATTATCCTTCTCTCTCAATCTCTTATTATCTTATGATCCTAAGACTTGACCAATTGCAAAGCTCTTATACTCTGAGCCTTCTTGATCTTGACAGACTGAACAATCTAGCTCCCCCTTACACTATGCATAGCTTCTCAAGATATTCATGTTATCTGAGTTAGCTCCCCCTAACTCCATCCTCCATCTTTACACCAAGGGACTACTTACATCACACCATAACTTCATTTAACACATGTATATCATCATTTTACACATGTCCTTTGAGTTTGGTGACATAAATTCTTTGCATAACCCAAGACACACAATGTTAAGGGTTTCTTGCATTAGAAACCTTATACCAAGTGAATCTATAGACCATATCTATGAGATTTACTCCAATAATCTCATTATGTCATATTAAAACACTCATTTTGTCCCTATAGATACTGCATACACAACATGATTTCGTTTGATCAAGTCATCATCATAACCTACTTGAGTTATAATTTGTAGTAGACATCACTTGCTTCTTTAATTAAAGGGGTCTCTTAAGAATCATAGATAGAGACACCTTACTTCATAATGTTCTATAATAATGTGAAACTAGGAGTTGCCCATAAATCCTCATATTCCTTCTCCTCCTTGGTCCTCCTATGCTTTTTGTTATTCTTCTTCTTCTTCTTAGGCTTGAGAGAAGTAACATGCTCATCCATTGCATTATTCTCCTTTTCATCTATGATTATGTTAAAAATACATGGAGATAATATGTATCCATGACATACATGTTCATCTAATGAATCTCCCTTATAGCTTGGAATCTCATCACTAGGTATAGAATAATGATAAGTTGAGAAAATATAGCCTGGAATCTCATCACTATTCCAAGATCTACCTAAGCTAATTAATATTCCTTCAAGGAACCTGTAGGCTCTGATACCAATTATTGAAATAAAACTAGATACATCAATATATCAATTAAAATTAGTTATTTAAATACTTGTAATGCAGATTAAAAGATATATGCAAATCAAATCAAATATGTAAAAATCATACAAATAAATACTCATGACACCATATTTTTACATAGAAAACCTAAAGGTAAAAACCATGGTGAGAATAGATGCTAGAATATATTATTCTAATTTAGCCTCATAGTTGAATGCCTCATTGGAAAAACCTCACTGGTTACATATTTAGGGGCATCGATCGTAAGGAGACACCAATCCCTTAGTTTGAGATCACCAACTCTAAGGAAGCACCAACTCCCTAATTGAGAACCAAATCAGCTTAACCTCATTGGTTGTAACGTTTGAGGGCACCAACCCTAAGGAGATACCAATCCCCTAACTAAGTACTAAATCAATTAATCTGATGGCACCAACCAATCATATATATGGAGCTATAACTCCATATTACAACATTGATTAATAAATGAATCAAACTATGTTCTCTATATTACAAGTCTAATCTATAATGGCTCATTATATGCACACTATCTATATGTGCCTTTCTTCCTCTTTACCCCTCTATCTCTATGTCTAGATATGTCTCTATTCAACACACTTCATATCTATCTTTGTAGCCTCTTATTTTTCTCTTCCCTCTAGTTTTATGTCTATATATTTTCTATTTGACATAATTTAACTACACCAGTAGCATCTACCTATGTCCTATATGTCATATATATAAGCAATGGATCTAAGGTTCCATATCTTTAGTGTGTTCACACTTAAAATTTGACACATCATAAAAAATTTGGACTTTAGCTAATTATGACATGAATTTTAAGTTTTCTGCATCTTGATTCCATGTATCACACCATAATTATAGGTCTCTTTACTATCTATAGCATCTATTAGACTCAAGTTTTGATGCACAGGCTCTTTAATGTAGATTTAATCAGTTGGATTGATCAATCTCATTGTCTATATCAAGATATAGAACTTACACAAGTTCTTGCATGTTCTTACATGTTTCTTTGCTTGATCATTATAATTTAAACACTTTAAATACTATCCTTTGATCTATTTCTTCATGCCATCTCCAAACTCTCTCACTCTGTTAGATCTTTGTACATTATAGAACTTTAATGTTCTACTCTTTAAAATTCATTCATTAATATTTAAATCCCATCTCATATGTATGTTTGGATCTCCAAAGATACACATTCTTTACCTTGACTTGGTCATTAAACGTTGACACTATGACCTCATCTCATCGCTTCTTATATCTTTAGATCACTTTTGATCCATCAATATTTTTGAACCTACTCAGTCTTTAACTTATTGCTATGTTGATAAAAATCAATCAATTTACAGCATTTGATTCCATTCACTCTATTGGATCTCCTTTTCATGATCACCCACACACCATCAGTTATTTTGACAAGCTCAACCATTAACTCTAACAAGCTTACGCTCATTGCATCTTTATCTAAAAAGCTCTGTGAATGTGACACTTATCACTTACACGTTCACTTAGAGATATTTTTGATAATTTGACTTCATCACTCTCTATTGGATCTCCAAATTTTTATTAAACATGAGCCGTTTGATCTTCCATCTAGCTTGAACTTTATCTTTGATAGGCTCACTCTCATTGGTCCTCTATCTGACAGACTCATGTGTTTGTGACACTTATCATTAACATTTCACTCAAAGGAACCTTTGACATTTTGAATTTGATTTTCTTTATTATATCCTCTACGTATAATTAATTTTGGGTCATTAATCAAGCTCAAACATAATATAAATCATAAGACTTAGGAAGTATTATGTCCTTTGATTACTACTTAAGCCAGCAATTTCTAGGTTGAGGGGCCAGTTTTTTAATGATGATAAAGGCTTAAGTTATAACTTAAGCTAATAGTTCTTAGTTATACCAAGTCAACATTAAAATAGAATTTTGCTTGTTTATGTAATGGCTAAACCCTTAGGGTTTTACTAAGAAACCATATCTAGTCTGAGAGCTAAATAAATCAATTATGAGCTCATTCCTTCTCAATTGAACCTATTTTCCATATATTCAAGATGCTCAAGAAAAACCCATAACAGATCTATCATTTGTTTCTTTTTCAGATGTTTGTAGATTCTCTTTGTAAAATCATTACAACTTTGCATAACCTTGTGTAGATTTTGTCCAAGTATGGAGACCATTTCATTTTTCTTGGAAGGCTAACTTTGCCCTTGTGTAACTCTTGTTGCACTTAGTCACATGACCTAAAAATTAGTGCATATGATCCTATTACATATTAAATTTCATCCATATATCCAATTTCTACTAAATCCTTCATAGGTGCAAGATATGTCTTCATAAAAATGCTTTTGATATATTTTTTTTCAAACTGCAAATTTGACTGTGTTGGAAAACATTGTCAAAATGACTTGGAGCCTTATTTTGCTCAAGCATATCTTTTGTCACACTATGTCATGTGACTTGAGATTTAGTAAAAATAAACTAGGCACAAAAAATAACAAACCCATGTGGTTATTTTATCCTAATACATCCATGTGTACAATGTTGACCTCATCAATATGCTTACGTAGCTTTGATTAGCCCTTTTTGAAAATTTGGCTAAGTATAGAAACTTAGTGGATTTTGTCCAAGTAGCCAATTTTACACCCCCATATCTTCAACTAATATTCATTTCATGTCTTAAAATATGGCACATAACTATTAGGGACTAATGTGATCACAACCATGTGACCAGCTCCCCCATACTCATTCACACATGGTTATGGTGATGTTAGCAAAATGCCTTCTCATCTTTTCTATCATAGACCAAAAATTTCTAGATGATCAATGTGAATAAATAAATGAATTCTAATCATTCACATAATCATTCCAATCATTCTTGACCACTAATCATCATATACAATCTTGAACATCAATGACAAGATCATAATGTCCCTTTTGACATCAATGACAATCATATTTCCAACAAGTGGAATATTTTAGTTCTACATATTTGAGATAAATTCTCATAAAATTAATAGGGTTTTCTTCTCCATCCAAAATTTTCATGAGGTAGGTGGTGATGGTATGCTTAGAAGTAAAAGGGTAAATTTAGAAACCCTATGTATAGTCTAGACTAATCAACATTATGGCTTGCATGATAGCATATTTTATATCTTGGAAATCCCTCTTCAATTTAGCATGACACTCGAATTTTTCATCATGATTCAACATTGTATGTAGAGGCATTATAATTTTGATAAATATAGAAATGAACTTGTGAAAAAAATTAATTTTCCCAAAGAAGGATTTTAATTTTCTATTGCTATTAGGTAGGGGTAACTTATAAATCACATTAGCTCTTTTTAGATTGATATCAATACTTCCTTCATGATGATATGACCAAGAATATTACCTTTAGTGACACTTAACACATTTTTCCTTAGGATTAAAGAGATATTATTCATATTACACCTTTTAAATACCTAATGTAAGTGGCATATGTGATTTTATCTATATTTTAAAAACACAGTCAAGTCATCCATACAAATTATTTTGCACTTTCCAATTAAACCTTTGAAATCAAAATCCATCACCCTCTAAAATGTTTCTCCAATATTTATTAGCCCAAATGGAATTTGTTTATAGGGAATGTACCCCATTTGGGTGTGAATGTGGTTTTGACTTAGTATTCTAAATTGGCAAGGAACTACTTACATCTTGAAAATCTATCCAAGAAAGACATCATATGGGACCCACTCACCATTTGGATAACCTCATTGAAGTAAGGTAATGGATATTTATCTTTATTTGAATCTTAGTTTAGGTTTTGAAAATTTATGCATAAATATATTTATCCATTCTTATTTCACATGAGCATTAGGTTAGCTACCCAAGTAGAGTGGTGAACCAAGAAGATTATCCTAGTAGAGAATAAGCTATGAACCTCTCTATTTATTAAATGTTTTATGATTGGGTTCATAGGTCATTGTCTCTACTTAAATGGTTTTTGACCTAGTTTAAGTAGAATGGTGTGAGTAATTACCTTTGGGTCAAAAACTTTGAGGTCTCCAAAGGCCCAACAAATTACATATTTATAACTTAGCATAAAATTTTGTAGTTTTTTGAGTTTGAGATCCATATAATTATGGCCTACATTAACAATTTGGGATTTTTATATAGAGTTGAGGTTGATTATTCGACACTTCTATTTCTAAAATTTGGGTTTTTTCATTTGGGGTGTGGGGCCTAAGGTGTTACACTCTTTCTAGTTCAATCATCTCTTTTAGGATTTAATTTCCATGAATATTTAATATATCTTCCTTAAATTCATCTATATGGTTGTGTACGTCTACTTCAGCTTCAAATACCCTAACATTGTTAATAAATTGGATAATATGTTGATCATTCTAAAAGACCTAAAAATTTATCACATTATCTAGGGTTAATGATAAGGGACCAATTCCATAGAGAACTCCTATAGCTCGATGTCATCTAGTGGATTTAAGTTACCAGTTGATGTTGAATGTGTTAAAAATATTGATCAAGTCCTAGGCCCTATGTTTTTATCTCCTTAGGTATGATAATTTTCAATAAAATTTACTCTTAACCTAATTGACCACTAGTTTAGAATCAATGAATACTCTCAATTATTGTGTCTTATGTTTTAATGCAAACTAAAACCATAGGATAAATGCCTCATACTCTACTATATTGTTTGCGTAGGGGAATTATAATCTATATTAAGCTAGTGCTTGTTTCCTTAGGGTTTACTAGTAGAACACTTGATCCACTTCCTTATTTAGAATGGGACCCATAAATATATAGGGACCACAATCATAAGAAGTCTAGTTCATTGTCAGCTTTATATCTAGCAAGATTTGTACTCAGTGTATAAATCCCTAAGTTTGAGGACACTAGGTTCACTTTTTCATTGATCATGGTGTACTCAATTATCATGTGTTTCATGTGAATTTATCTATCCACTATAATTTAATTGGATACATCTCTATAAGGTAACCACATATGATAAAAGTTAGTGTCCATGTACCCATTTAGAGTTTTAGACTGGTCCTTACTAAGGAACATGACATAAGCTTTGAGAATCTCTACCTCCTAAATGTCCATGAATTACTAAATCTTAGGCTCAAATTATAGTTGTATGTGGACATTCAAAAGCTCATCCACTACTTTGACCTATAATTTATCTATTTGAATCAACTCCTTGTCTAATTTGATAGGAACTACCCCTAACTTCTCAAAAAAAATTATTGGCATTATGTTTATTGAAACTCCTAAGTCCACTTAGCAGTTATGAAAATTATTCCCAAATAACTAAATGTTTAGGAAGAAGGGAAGTACTTTGGTATTATTTTTTTTAAATGAGTGCATTGGTATGAGTTATTCTATGCTTGCTGTGGGTTGGCTGAGTGGATGTTTTAGTTGGGGATTTCAAGTTAAGATCATGTTGCTCAGTGATCTAAGCAAGTTCATGAAGCATGATATTTGCCTTAATCATATTCATATATTATACTATGTTATAGCCTACCTTTTTTATATCGATGGTGTTTCTACAAGAGATTTTGGTTCATGAGGTTTTGGAGGTAGAGGGTCATTCTTAGCATTATAATTAGGTGGGATTATGTCATTATTCATGGAGTTTAAGTAATAAGGAGTTATTGTGGTTGTTAGTTCCCTAGGGCATAATTTATCCTTTAAAATTTTTGGTATGCATGAACCTCACTACTACTATCCTCTAACCCATTTTCTTTTTAGATGGGAAAATCTAGAGTTTATAGCACTATGGTTGTGTTAGGTGTCTACTTGATTTTGATGGTTTCATATGATTTAGAACCACCTCATACTCCTATATTTCTCTCTAGAAGTTCTGAAATGCACTATAGAACTCTATATAGTCAAGTTCCCCATGTGCAATTGTGTTATGCACTCAACACTAGTTAAGCAGAGCTATTTCATAGATGTTAACTTCATGTAGCCTATTAGGGGAGGGCTTTGGCAGATTGTGAAGATGACTATAATTTATATTTTTTATTTGTTAGGTAAAGTTATTATTTTAAATTTTATCATTTAAGCTTCGCATTTGTCTTTTTAGAACAAGGAAGTCATTACTTAGTTTTTATACCATTAGTTGGATGATGTCTACTCATTTTTAGTAGACTTCTAAAGCATAGTTTGAGTGTTGTTAGATGCTACCAATGTCACTTGTGTTACAACTAAGAATCTATTTTAGTGTGTACTAGTTTAATAAAATCAAGGTGTTTATTTGGCATGGTGTGACTCAAGGGAGTTGGTTCATTGTGGATAGTAGCTAAAGCATTGTAATATTTTGGTTTATATTGGGTAACAAGTTCAACACTGGCATATGCAGTAAAACATTATGGATAGGATCCATCATTTGACCCTAAAGGTTTAACTACATGTCAAATTTTATGGCTTTATCATAATTCATGGGTAAGTTGACTATATAGGGGTCTCATATTAAGAACATGGTCATCCTTGGATCTAAGGAATTCTTATACATCTCAAGTTCCAGTCAAGCATTAAGATGGTAAATCATGGTGTCTCAACTATATATTTTCTAAAACCTAGCATTGAAGTTTTTGATAGGCTCATGGGGTTCTTATTTAATGCAAATAAACTACTATTATAGGATGCTATGGTCAATATATTTCTCAATTTGGTCTAAAAAATCACTACCGAATTGGTCCCAATTTTTAATTAAGTTTTTGGAGAGGTTAAGGAACCATTCATAGGCTAAGTCCATCAAAGTGAAGGGGAAAATATTGCAAGCTACATTTTCATGCTCCACATTGATAATTCTTAGGGAAGTCTTGTATGAGGTCACATACTCTTTAGTCATTCATCCTACACTAGGTGTAAAGTAGCGAAGGTATCTTTTTAGGTTCCTAGGTAGGTCATGGATAAATTTGAGAATGTTGATAGTTGACTCAGTTAACCAGGGAACTTGGAGATACATTATGGGTAGTCTATTTGGGGGAGACTAAGATGATGACCTAGTGGAGTAAACTATTGGTCTAGGTCTAGGTCTAGGTCTACCAAGTCTGGGCCTCATATGAAATTACAAAGGTGAAATAACTAACCTATCATGATAGGACTTGGATATAATGATAGGTATAGTAGGATTTAGGGTATTTTAAAAAGAAATAAAAGTTAAAAAATCACCACTAAAATTTATAAAATCAATGGATTATCTATTTTATGGCATGTTCTTACTGTCACTAACAATCAAATTTGAAAATAGATTCATCCCTCATAACACTAGTTGTTGTGTGTGTTTGAAGCACACAATAATGGATAAAGTGTAAAGGAAGAGAAACAAGAAGTGATTTAATAAAATATTTTCTCAAGGCTAAGGCTCCTACTGATAATTAATCAAATTCTAAATGTAAAGTCTAAAATAGTATATCACTCAAGCCCTCCTTCTAGCAATAACTATTATCTACCCTAAAATCCCTTTTGACTCCATGGGTACTCATGAGATTTAGTGCTTTGAAGAGGAAAGTGGGAGAAAATACATGAGATAAAATCTCCCCTCATTAAGTTTAGGACTGATGTTGGTTCCATTCAAGGACTAAGTAGTTTAGCCTTTTATACTCAGAGAATAGTAATTATCACCATCAGAGATTCAATATGTGTATACTTAGATTTTAATTTAACAATAAATTGAAGAAACTTCTATTTTTAATTTTCTATTGCATCATATCTTACCTATTTCTAAAGTAGGGGAAATTTCTAGGCCTTAAAAAAACATAAAAAAGAGGGCAATGTGGGGCAAGAGAGAGTGTTTCCAGGCTTGAAAGGTGTTAGTGCTTCAAGAATTGAGCCAATTGTCCCACCATAGCTATACCATTATGTGTTGAGTTTCACCAAGGGTTATGACTCAATTTCACATAAAGGAAAAAGTTTATGAAAATATAAAGAGACTCTTGATTCATAAACTTCACTAAATATCAATAGTCAAAGAGCTTATAATAAATACCACATAGGTCCTTCAAACATAATTTATAACTAGATACACATATTATTAAAGTTGCAAAAAAAATCGAGAAGGTTTTATGAATGGGTTAGAATATCATAGAATGCTATAACCACCATATTCATTTTATAAAAAAAAAAATTGTTCAATTATCTAACATTAGCATTCATTCAAAACTAGAAATGGTTGACACATTAGTAAATGAAAAACTAGTCTAATATAAAATAGGGAATTGTATTCATTAAAAAAATGAGTTCTTTTACAAAGAGTGCCTATCATGGAAAACATTCATAGTCTAAATAATGAAGGAAAATTAGGTGAAATCTTGACTTAATTATGATAACATTTTTTAATCAAAGTTGTCAACATCTATCAATGGGATATAGTTTACAATTTATAGATAAGGATGGGGCTCACCTCCAAGTAGCATGAGATTCCCATCATGGGCCATGATGGCCTCCCAAATTTTTTTAAAACTTAATAATATAAAAAATATATATCTACCACTTTTTACATAAGATATCTAAGGGCCCACCTAATTGATACATGGAGTCATGGATGAACTACCTCCCAACTATTTGGAATCTACATCCCTTACAGCTAGTGATGTTACTACTAGGTCAAACTCCTGGTCTAACTTGGACAAATTCATTAGTGGCTCTAGAAATATCACCTCTGATTGGGTCAATAATCATTGATAAACTTGGAGTGGGGCCTTTATGAATACCTTAACCTATGAAACTTGACTAATGCTCATAGTTGATTGGGTATAGAGTTTAAACACCCCCTGGGCTCTAGCCTTGTTGGCCTTTTCCACTTTCTTTCTCATGAACTAGTCAAAGTGACCCAATTTAATTCAAACATCACTCATGCCTAGTATTGTTCCATCCAGATAGAATAGCACAATGATGTTTACTTATTTGTAGTGAGCTAATATCTTTTTCATACCTTCTTCTAGGGGGATCTACTACTATCTATGCCATGTTCGACCATTATTCAATCACATCCCTCATGATCCTAACATATGTTTGATATAAGATTAGGTCCAAAGTGGGAATAAGATTTAATTATTCGATTATGCCCTTGTGTATGATTACTACTAGCTTCTTGCACTTGATTTTAACTAGATAGATTATCTATAAATATGCTTAGGTTCTTTGAAGATGCACTTTATTATCTACTAGAGTATTGAATAATTCTCATAAAGTTGATAAAATTTATAGGAGGGAATCCTTGACTTACCTAATCAACTTGTAGGGAAGGAGATATTTACTTATGCTTTTAGGGATCAAACATATTCTTATATATCCTCCTTTAGTTTCTCTGACATATCATGCATATCTCTAAGCATATAGATTGGGTCTTCATCAACTTTATATTCTCTTATGGAAGTCCTCACTTTGGTAAGGGAGAAGAGGTCTTGTTGATTTTTTTAGACCATAAGTTTCCCCTCCTTGATGAACTTCTCAATGAGGATTATCCTTATGTTCCCCATGGTGTGTTTAAAGTCACACTACACATCAAGGTCACCCTACATAGTCATATTAGGGACCTACAACACTTATTAATCCTAATATGGTGGGAGGTGTTGGTGACATGAAGTAGATGGTTGTTATAGGTGGATGCCTAGGTGGAGGGGGATGGATGAAGTAGGAAGAATTAAATAGTATAATAGTGTAGAAGGAGTAGTCATGTGGTCAAAAGGAGGTAAGATGAATGGGGAAGCCTAAAGGAACATTTGTGATTGCCATTGGCTCTAGGTCAAGTTGATCTATGGGGTAATAACTCTAGGGAGATAGTCATTTAATATAAAGGGGGAAATTGGTTGGTTAAATCCAAATCCCTGGGTACCAAAGATGATGGAAAAAGGATTCTTGGGAACAATGTGGGGACCCATAGGAGGTGGTGTAGGAGGAGTAGTTATAGAAATCAAGACTTGAATAGAAGGCTAAAAATGAATTTTATTCTTATTTTAGGGCATCTTTCCTAACTTACCTTTAGTTGTTGTAGTGGAGGGATTGGGTGTGACAAATGCCATGAGGACTAACTAAGGAACCTAATGGGAAACCAAAGGTGTAGTTTGAATGGATTTATCCACTTGGTTTATGCACATTGGTGCACTTATTGATGGAATTATAACTTCACTCATTAGGGATGGGGCACCTATAGGTATCTAGACTTGCAAAAGAACTAGTATGGACACCATATAGATCCTTATTTGGGGAATGGATGATGTAGATCCTAATGAGGAAAATGAGAAATCTATCCATGGTTGAGGCCAATGAAACTTGGGTAAATTATGGAGGGGGTGAAATGGGAAAATGGGGAGGTACCACCTAAATGGACTAATGGGGAGATGGGAAGCTAGGTGGTACCATGAGACGTTGTTGGAGAGTGAAGGAGTATGAAATAAGGTCTACAAAGGTGTTAACTACTAGTCCCAACTCAAACTTGCCTCCAAAATACCATTGATGTTGAACCTAAGTTCCTACACAACTTGAGGTTGAGCCACATGGAGTTTATTTTTTTAAGGTTGAGCTTCCTAGAGTTGAACTACCTAAGGGAAAACTTATTAAACCATAAGAGGTCAAGGAATCATAGCTGAGGACTAAGGGTAATGAGCTCAAGGAGGATAATCTTAGGTAGGATAAGATTTTTGGATTCCCTATATAATTCTCCTCAAAATCTATGGGACTTTTTAAACATATTCTCTAGGCTAAGATGGTGTGAAATAGGCAAGGCTAACCTAGGTAGATGGCCTAGGTTAAGTGTGCTTTCCTTTCTTCTTATTCTTTACCTCAATTTAGGTGAAGATCTCCTAATCATCAATCAGGTTTAAATAGATCTCATCCTATTCATGGAGTTGGTGGCCATAATTGATTTTTAGGTAGACCTAATACTTTTCTATATGAGTCTAGATGATGTTGTGTGGATCCTAGTCACGATCTCCATCCCTATCAAGGGAAAAAGGGTCCCTTTATAAGAGGCTCTATATGCATGGTTCTACATGGTGATTAGGAGAGGAGTGTAGGTCTTTTATTAAAGACTGATGTGATTCCCAAATATACCCTTCACCAACTAATATATGATCTCTTACTTGAATAGGTAGTCTAGGATTTGATAGGGCAAGTGATGAGGAGCCTTGAGAGTACCTACCACTTGAATGATTGTATCCTCTCTATAATACCAATATTCCCTAATGGGAGTAATAGAGTCTCTAATATCCTTTTATAACTAATGAATGGGTGCCTTATTGATGGCCATGTAAACCACTAGGTATAAAGACTTTCATATCTCTTAGACATGGTTTTGATAATGGTTGTCATATAGCTTGTAAAAATCTATATGAACCATAGCACCTCTGATAACCCATGTTAAAAAGGCATAAGGTTTGAATGTGAGTGTTGTGTAGAGTGAAACTACTAGGTAACTCATCATGTAGAATTCACCTCCCTCCTAGTCATCCCCTATTTCCTTGATCACATTGAAATTGATCACCCATCCAAAGTCAAGGACATACTCACCTTGAAGGATTATGTGGAACAGGGGGATCAATAGAAATTTAACATGTAGGCAGTCACTTTCCTTGAATAATTGATCAATTAGTATAACCCTAACATAAATTTCCTCCTTGAATATGTGAAATGTGTACACATTCACATCCATATTATTTACCCATTTAGAATTAGGGTTTTCTACCCAGTCCTTCAAGATGTCATAAATCTAGTAAGTGTTAGTCTAGGTGGTTATCATATATGAATCATAGGTGACTATATACTCTGAGAAGTTATATTAATCTTTGAATACCCCCATGAGATGTTTGCAATCTAATGTCAAGAATTCATAGAGAAGGCCAAGTCACAAACACCATCCTATGCTCACTTAGTCATGAGTATTAATTTATCAAACAAGTCAACATAAGGGAAGACCTCTAGCTTAGCTATAACTCAATACATCTCACACTTCTCATATTCCTAGAGGGAATATTCAAACTCAACCTCATTTTCATCATCATGGCTAGATAATTTGGGCACTAGGTCAATGGCCTTGAACATATCATTATAGTTATTGAAATGCATCAAGCCATCTAGAAACATGGTGTCTTAAAGTATGAATTTATGGAAATATTATGAGTTTAAGTTGATGAATCTAATGAAGTCAAGTCCCAATTATGTTAAGTGATGGTATTTTATCATAGTTTGAAAAGGTATTATAGTGTGGAATTTATCTTGGTGAAGGTCTGACACTAATTACAATCAACCATGACCATTTTTAAGATTCATTTTATCAAATGAGGTGGCCATTAAATTTAGGACGTAATTCTATAATATCAATACTTGAGCAAAGGGGAAACATAGAGGGCACTGGTAGGAGTAAAAATCAAGGAGTATATTCTAGGAAATTAAGAACAATAATAAATAATGAGTTCACCTTAGGTCACTTATAGAGGTCTGAATACATCTCCTACATTGATATAATTTTGTGGATCACTCGTCATGAATTCATATTTGATTTTGTGGCTTTATCTTCCCATTTATTTCCTAATTTTGACTTAAACTCAAAGATCATGATCATTCACTACCGACTAAATTTAGTAATCATGATTTGATGCCAAGACCCAATTTCCCATCTAATTAATTTTTAGAGTATGGTAGGCACACAAGCATATCATATTTAAGGCTTCTCAAGTGGTTCATTATTTATGTCACATGTCCCTTACTAATTGGTTCATGTTACAATGACTACTACCTAGGCATGAGTTGGTGCTTTGTATTTATATGCTTGGGAGTAGAAAATATTAGTTAGATGACATGTGACATATTTTTATTAGCCTTTTGACTCTAATTATACCTTATTCTAATCACCCTTTGTTCCTTTCTAATCCTCCTACCAACCTATATGGAAACACTATATAGCATGATGTGATAAGTAGAGCTCCTTTAGGCTTTGACATATCTATCAATTTTAAGGTACTAACAAGCCTAACAATGGGAAACATGGAACTTTTTTATTTGGTTAGGATCTCCCAAATCTTGGAATCTCTATTAGATATAAGATACTGACATGTCTAACATTGTGATAAGCCCATTAGGTAGATCCTAACAATTCTGACCATTGGGACACGTAGTGCTCTTTCACTCAATCAAGCTCTCCTAGGTTATGACATATCTATCAAATCTAGGAGACTAACCATTATAACTATGATTAACATGGAACTTTCCCATTAGTTTATTCTCTCCCAAGCTCTAACATTTCTAACAAATCTAGGAGACTAACCATTTTGATAGTAGGGTACCCTAATTAGTTGGACTCTAACAAGTTTTGACACTTCTAAAAGCTATCCACATAGTGCCTTCCCATTATACCAATCCTTCATAAATCCATAAAAAGATACTAAGTTAAAGGAAATAATCATGATGAATATAAATACTCACCTAGCTACTAGCTAGGCTCCACAAGGTGCAACATAGGATTCTGGGATCCTAACACTCTGGAGACTGAGACTCTAAGAACCTTAATATGAAATAAAACTTATAAATAATTAGTGTATTAAATATTCTAATTAATAAATCACCTAGTTCATTTAGTATACATCTAATACTCAACTATGTTAACTTTAGAGGTTATGGTGATCTCAACAAGGATCAATTTGCCATTATAAATATGCAATACACTCAGAAAACTAGGGCAAAATAAGAACTCAAGGATTCTCTCAAAATGGAGTTGGTCATAATGAGACTAAAAGTCTTGGAACTTTGAGTTCAATCCTTTTACAAAGGGTTCTCCCACTTCTTTGAAGAAATGGGTTTGTTGTCCACAACAATAGAGATAGAATATTTAACCTCCTCACAGATGCAAATAGGGTGAACAATTTTTCAAGGTTTATTATTTATTTGCATGATTTTTTGTAATTAAATGAATTGATTTTAAATATTTTATTGCATTTTATCCATTTTTTTTGATGACTTACAATATGGATTATGTAGTATTGTTCTAAATATGTTCTTGACTGATATAAAAATGGAATGCTAAAGGTCTTTTTAATTTCTTATAAAAAGTGTAAACCAAAAAATGCATTTCATCCATTTCATTGATCACTAATAGGTATCTAAACTAGGATATACTTTTATGCAAAGATAACATATATTAAGAAGCATAAGTTAAGCTAAGAATGGATAATAATACAAAAACATACTACTCTTATAAAAAATGAAAACCAAAAAAACAAAAGAGTATATAGATAGGGATACTTACTTGGGGTTGACTTGTCAATAAATCAGTCTCTCCCTTAGCTCAAGTATCATTTTATGAGACATGTTATAGGTTAAAAATCAAATGGAAATGATGAAGACCTAAGTGTCATTAATTTAGGACTCCATATACTAAATCTCACTTCCTTGGTCCATCTTTGTTATGTTAAAATTTAAATACCTTGAGCTAAGACTACACCTCCATAAGAGTAAGCTTCTATATTTTGATTCCTCTTCTTATACTAAAAATAGGTTTATATGCGAGTAGATCAAAATGGTGTGTATTTATTATAAAAATGATATCTAGGAGCCATATATATATATATATATATATGGATACAAATACTAACATTGGCATATAGAATATGTTTATGGAATCGATCTTGATAGATGTAGTATAATAATTTGAATAAATAATAGTACTACATCAGCCATATCAATTTATTATAGGAAAGTAAACAACTACATTGAATGGGGTCGATGTAGCCAGAAAGGGACAAAGGTACTAAAATCAGCTACATCAATCATGATGATTATAATTGTAAACACACAAAAAAATGATATAACTAACTTGGCTTGGCTAATTTAGTCAAGGAAAGACTTAAAACTAGGTAGAAGATTGGAATGGAGAGAAAAGACAATCTAAAGAGGCCAAGATGACCAGATATCAACATAGTGAATTTAAAGAGGTATAATCAGTGGTTATATGACATAAATTCATTAGAAAGTCATGATCCAATCCAACCTTAATCCCCATGTACACTTTAGGACATGCACTCAGGGAAAAATATGTGTCAGTGAGTCCTACATAAGAAATTATTGGTAATTGATAAATATATGTGTATGCATAAGCTACTTGGCTACCTTGAGAAATTATGTATCCTTATTTATGTTTTTGGATAAATAAAATAAAAATTATGTGAAACCCCTTAGTTTAGGGAAGATAAGTTTATATCTACACCTTTTCCTTTCTTACCAAATTGTAAACCATATTTGGCCTTGTTATTTTTCTATCTTATTTCTCACTTGTAAATTTGAGAGCTCTTGGCTCAAGGGTCCTAGAGTCCCCTACTCGAGGATGGAAACATGGTTGATAGATGAGTACTTCCTCCCTTATCTTGTGATTTTGATTGGAGATTACTTAGAGGATAATATATATAGAGCTTGTGGAGTATTTAGAAAACTTAAGGATAAATTTTTAAGTTAGCCTTTAGTGTCTTGCAATATTTTGATTATTAAATGAGAAAGAGGAAAAATGTGTAAATTTTAAATCTTACAGAATTGGTGATATAATATTTCTTAGGCCTTTGATAAAAAGAGGAAAAAATGTAATAAATGAACTTTGTAAATTTAATACAACTTTTGAAATGGAAATAATATTTCAAATATTCTATATTACTAGTTTTAATATAATGGTTCAAAGATTAAAAAAATACAATTTTACTTTAAATGCTTTAAGGATTGCAATCCCTTTAGCCTAAAAATGCTAGTTTGCTTTGATTATTTTTTATTATGTTCAAACATTACATAATTTTTCCTTTAAAAAAAATATTTGAAGTTGACTCCTCCATGATTATGTAGCTTTTCACATAATCAATATAGAAGCCACAATTGAATTTTGGCAAATTTTTAAAGTATGATGTCCTAAATGAGTTTAAAAACCTTTGTAAAATGAGTTTACATTCACTAATTAAATCATCAAAATTTTGACATGTTAATTGAAATTTTCAATTTTAGATTCAAGATAAAAAAATAAAACCTATATGAATTTGAGTTCATCTACTACTCATTATGATTTTTATTAAATAACTTTATAGGGTGAAAATTACCAAAATGATTTTTATTAAATAACTTTATAGGGTGAAAATTGCCTAAATCCCTTGAAAATATAGGGGATTTCCCCCTTGTTATAGGATGTCTTACCAAGTTGGGGCTAATAAAGGGTCTAAATTATTTGAATAATTTCCAGTCAATGTTTTCTTGGTGATCAACATGTGAGTACAAATTATTCATAGTGGGCAATTAATGTTTTATATGATGTCATATTTTATAAATTTGAAGTGCATATGCAATTGGATTTGTCCTAAAATGGTGTTTAACTATATGTTAGTAACTTTTTACTTTAATCCACATAATTATTTATTTTACTATGCCTTTTCATGTTATAAACTTTGTTTAATATTTTTATTTTTATAATATGGTTGTGTATTATTTTACATGTTATTGTTGTAGTTTAGGCCTTTCAGCCTTAAGACCTTAAATTATTTTAGGATCTTTAGCGTAATGTAGTGATATAGGAGTGAGGTAAGCCTTTTAGGTACCTTTTCATAATTTTTCTTCCATGTAATTTAATTTTGGAAGTTTAATTCTATAAAAAAACACTAAACTTTGTTTAAACCAAGATTTTGACCCTTGATTTTGTTTGGTTCATTACATGGAACATGGTTGCTTAGGGTTATGGTATCCCTTAAGTAAATCCCCCAAAAAAATATTTTTATCTTCTACATGGAATAAAATTTAAGCCTTATCACCAAAACTAACTACCTAGTTTTTCATTAAACCTTTGATGGTCATTAATGGTCATCAAGAACTTGAAGCTCCCTTAATCATTTTACATTTTGTGAGAAATAAAAAATTCATAGAGTCATTCATAAAATACATAAACATATATAACCTACCCAAATACCTTTTTATGTTGCCAAATATTAAAATTATAATAAACTAGTTTATTATTAAAAAGCTTGGAAACTTCATTAATGGTGGTCATTATGGGGTTAAGAAGGTAGAGAGAGATGGATATGGACAATTTATCCTCAAACCCTTCTTTCCTTTCATAAATATAGATAAATAATATTAATAAATGAGTTAGTGTTATTTATTTAAATCCATAAGGATTCATAAGGTCACCTTCCCCTTCCTAGATATGACAATTGAGACATAAAGGCGTTGACAGTTGAGATTGGTTGGTCCAATCTCAAAGGGATAGATCAAGATATAATATTCTCTTTTTAAGGTCATATGAGACCTATTATATCTTTAGTTTAGATTTATTATACAAAGCAACTCAACTTAAAATTAGAGTTTGAATTCTAAATTAAGGTACAATATGGGCCTTTTCATTATTGAAATGGATTAGGGTCCCATTTGAATAATGTTAAGATTTGAATTGAGTCATGAGAGCCAAGTGGTTGATTGATACTACCTAATTTTATTTGAGCATTAAAATTATGCCTTAAGGATATGGGTCTCACCAGGTTTATTTAGTTAATTATGGGTTGTGTTAGGCCCTTGAGGTCAGTTACAGAAAGTGGAGCCCTAATGGGCACATGGTACATGTGCGACCACTTACACATCATAATTTATGCCCATTTTGGCCTAGTGTTTTTTTATGACTCTTAATGCATCTTTAATTCATGGATGTGGCCAGCCTATTTTAATTTTATATGTGTATAATTTTCATTGTATATTATAATAAAAATGCCTATTTTCTTAGTTTCTTTTCATGCTAATTTTTAAGGAATGGGATACTTATTTTTGTTTACTTATTCCAACACCTGGGCTTGTGTTTCATTCAGTGTTGACTTAACCCATTCACCTTTGATTTTTAATCACAATCTAAAATTATATGTAGACTTCCCAATGATGATAACATATATATATATATATATATATATATATATATATAAAGACATTCCAACCTAACATGCACTGATTTTTTAGAAAATTTGTAGGTTAGTATTAATCCTCCTCTCTTTATTTCTTCTTGTTTTCTCCCCTTACCTTGTTTCCTTATCTCCATATATTTTATCATGAAGATTATTTCTTTATTGATTGATCTCTCATTGTTTCTTCTAACTTATCCCATTGTCTTTCTCTTTACACTGTCAATTATTCTATAAAATTATAAAAAATCATAAACATGTGAACACATAGAAATAAAAAGTTTATTTTCATTTATCTCTTTTAATGGCATAGTTACATTTTAATACATATATCATCTTCAAGTTTATATGTCCATGCTTCTCATGTTATCTTATGAGATGGATGTAAGATATATAGGTTTTATATGGTCATGGATTCCCGTATTAGTGTTGACTTCATTATGGCTACCCCAAGGTAATTTTTAAGTTGGGTATATCAAGTCTCATGTTAACACTTTTAAATGTCCATAATAAAATAGAGTAAATGGTGAATCAATCATTCTAGTGTTTATCCAATTACATATCTTCAAAAGGTAGATACAACCTCAAGAAAAAACATGAGTGGTGGCCTATTATCTACTCTTTTGGCTATGTCATATCAAGGTAAAATTCCCTAGTTATCTATAATAAAAAAATAAAGCATAATCAGCTCTAAATATCGCAAATCAAAATGATAGACTTGTCCACAATGATCATTCACCCAACTATATATCATTAGTGAAATGACCATAAGATACTCAAATATTATAAAAATATTTTAGTATAGTGTATGTGAACAAATATATTCATAACTTTTAGGCTCATTATTCTATTTTTCACTAGCTGAATTAAATCAATTCATCACAATGCATACAAAATGTGACTAAATAGAGACCTCTACAAAATATGTAAGGTAAAAAAATAGATCTTCTTGGTAAATTTGTTTGAAATTATATGAAATGTGATATAATCCACTAAATAATTTTACTTTATTCCACTGGTTCATCATTTCTTAGAGCTCAAATGAACAAATCATTGAAAACCAAAATAAATACAATAATCTACACAATTATTGAAATTTACTTTCAGACTCAGATATGTAACAAGACATATTACATAGATATTTTATGGTTTATCAAAATGATGCATTATTTTTCACTAAAGAAAAATAGCTAAAAATATTGGTCAAAATAAATGACACTAAAATTATAAAAGGTTGTTTACAACACCATTCTCAACATGATTACACATCAAACCTCATAGCTTCATGACCTAATGATAATATCAACATATAAAAAATTTAACCAATTGTAAAACTTTCCTAAAATTTTTAAAAAAAAATTACTCATTGATTCATGTGAGATTATCACCAATAGGAATAAAAAATTATATAGACTAAGACATATATACCAAAAGGTTGTATTACAGCCAAAAGACCCAGATGAAGGAAAACTTCCTCCAATTATAATTCCCCTAAATAAAAGGATAATCCTATAAGATATGGAATCACATAAAATAATAATATAATCCAAGATATGTAATCATGTCTTATGAACATTCCATTTAAATTTATATAAAAGGCATAGGAGATGACAATTGTCTTCAGTAGAATGCATCACACTCTCAACCAATCTTAGATATTCATTGTGCAAGCACATATTACTCAAGACAATTCATGTGGTATAAAGTGATAAGTGAATACATATCTTAGGTTCACTAAATTATATGCCACTTATCATCTCACATAATTAGATAAAACACAAAATTTTCCTAAGAACAACCCATTCACAATGTAATTTTTATTGAAAGAAACAAAATAAATACTTGGAGAAATAACAATAAGGTCCAAGGGAAGTATGTGTAGTAGCATTAAATTATAAATATGTGGAGAAAGAATCAAATGCCATGACACTTAGCACAATATTTCAATTCGTCTTATGGGAACCAATCACCAAGCCTATAAGATAATGTAGGAATTACTCCAAATTTCATAATGTGGAAATTTGTGACACCTAGAAACCTCTACAACTTACTATGCACCCATTTCCCATTCTAATTCAACTAATCACTACAATGACACATAATTGTAATTATTTTTCACATTATAAATATTGCATCTCTAAGAGGAACATTTATTTATAAATTTATAGCTTAACCCCAATCAATTGAATAAGCTATGTGTTGTTATTTCACCATGAAGAGCAATATAATTTTGAAATTTGAGTGTGAGCATGTATTTTAATATGAAAAAAATAGATCATTATGTATATTTTGTCAAGACTTTTCCAATGAAATAAATGAGGCTAAAAATGGAGTTTTAAAACTCAATTTATGGGCACAAAACCAAATCCATATAATTATGAATTCAAACATCCCATATGGACTGCACAGACATGTGAAATTATTAAATAAATTTTAAATTGATAAAAATCACGTCTTTCTCACTTTAAATTTATAGTGGCCATGTGTTGAAATTTATGTGGTGTGACCTTTGTTGAGATTTGAGTCATGCTTCCACTTTTACCTTTATTTTATCCACTTGGATAAATACATGTGTAAATAATTGATTTCATCATAGCCATAGGTTCATAAAGTGTCTGGAGATTTATAATTCCTTTGTCAATCCCTTCGAACCTTCGAATTATATTTTCCACTATATTATATTTTGTTGTCCATAGATATTTATTATACCTTTATCATGGTCATGTGGTAAAATCTTAGGTAACATGTCTTTTCATGAGTTCTAAGTCTTCATCATTATTTTACTTTACCATGACCACTTGGAGAGAAACACATGGTAACCTTTGGTTACATTGCAGTCATACAATCATGAAGTGCTTGAAGATTAAAAATTCCTTAATCATATCCTTTGAATCCATTATACTATATGTTAGCTTCCATATCACTTCATGTCCACCACTTTCTACTTCCACATCTATTATAACCACGTGGAAAAATCTTATGCAACACATTCGTACCATATTCCAAGTCATCTTCATATTTTGACTTTCCCGTGCCACTTAAAGTAATACACATGAAATTATCTCATTGTCTTTAGGCCATGGAGTCATGAATAACTAACTTATTTTAAAATACTTTATTTAAAGTGTGTGGACCCATTACATCATTTATTTTTTATGTATATGCCTTTTAATTTTTTCACCTTTCCACATGGTAAGTAAAATAGGTCATGGGTTCACACATTGTCATATTACCTTTTCTTGTTATGCTGGCCAAATTAATTCCTCTAGGTGTGTTAAACTTCAAAATAATGTTTTATATTTATTGGTTTCCACACTTAAATGTTTTTGCCAAAAAGGAGACATGTGGTATCCATATGGACTCATGGAGTAATAGAGGTCACAAAACATAAATTTCACTTTGTAATAAAAATGAACATCCATGGACATGTCTACTTATACATATAAATTAAAAATATAATCAAGTATAATTTTTTTAAAAATTCATCATGAAAAACATATTAAATTGATATACTTTATGCATATGAAAGTGGTCAAGAATAAATAATATTATAAAGTGAACCTAGACCTAGGCATGTAAAATTGGTCGATGGTAAACTTTAGACTTTGCAAGAATTATTATGTGTCCTATTAAATCAAGTCAAGACTTAGTTAGGTCATAATGTGAATGTGACCTAGAATGAATTGTGACCATAAAATTAAACCATAAAGGATAAATTTTCAACTTTTTCTAAGGGAAAAATATAACCAATGAGGTATGGGAATTAGAAAGTATACCTAGGAAAACATAAATATTTGATAAAAATCATAGATAACCATATGTTAGTGGCCAAAAAAATTCTCAGTACTTAAAATATTTACATATTTTAAACACAAAGATCTGAATAATTCATGGAAATTTTTAGCTTCCAACATGGTACATGCCTATACTAGTTATGTATTTTTAATGGGATCATGTTCTATCTTTCAGAATTTCCATTTATCATATAAAGTCTTATATTTTTGCATATAAATATCTTGATTTAAATTTCATAGTATGTTTTGTGTTACATGTATACATTGCATGTTCTCTTCCATTCCCTAACATTTATCAATTTATTACATGTGCATGCTAGTACTTATGTTTTCTTATATATGTTTTTTGTCATGTCTTGTCAAGTGTTGTCTATAGAAGACTCTATAGTCATAATGTCATCTCATTGATTTATTTCATGTCACATTACTTTATTTATGGATACATTAATAAGTGTGATTTCATGATTATGTGTGGTTTTATTACCTATACTATATGATATTGTAGATGTTAGTTTTATACACCCTTGTGTATTAATGTGGTACATCATCGCGTCACCCTTCTATCCCTAATATAATGGCCCCATTCATAATTATTTGAAATAATTACATTAACCTCACCCATTTACCTTTACCACATGAGCTAATAGAGTTAATTATTATAGTAAAATGGTAATTAACCGTATTTTCCTACCGCTAACCATAAATTCATCTCATGGTTTAAGTAACCTAATAAATTAGAATTTAGTTAAACCTATCTTTACCTCATAAATAACCCTTTTGAATGGCCTAAAGATCACCTTCACCCATTTTGGGCAAATTAACATTGATTCTTCATGATCAATGTCGATCGGCCCAGAACGACATCGATCCATAAATATATAGCGAGCCTCCTCTGATCGAGAGACATGCACAATGCTTTTGACTTCAAACCTCTACTAGAGTTTTCCTGGAACCTATGTACTAACATTGTCAACACTTTTCCACCTTGTGGAACCTATGTTCATGCAACTATCAAGGGATTTCAAAGGTTTTTGAACATACTTTTATAGTCTTCTTTATTTGCATTTTTTCAAGCCATTCATGGTTAGTATTTTAAGTTAATTCATTCATATTTAAAGATTTCTATCTTTTGCACCTATGTGTCAAAATTTCCATTCATTTTTCATCATGTTATCATTTTTACAAGTCATTATTATCATATATTTTCATAGTTTAGCATTTTACTCAGAGTTGACACTGATCCATCTAAATTGAGGTCGATCATACACGATCATCATCGATCCTTGCTAAACTATTAAAAATAGCCTTGAAGTCTATTTTCATAACATTCATAGTCTTAAAAACCTATTAAATCTTGCATGCTATTTTCTAAAAATATGTATTTCACATGTAGATGACTCTGCCTAGATTATCACATGATATTGTAAGCATATTTGATCTCCCCATTGTCCCACAACCTTTATTCACTGATCAAAGCGACATTGCACTCAAATTAGGTATTTTTACTATGGATTTCACACCTAATTAGGAAAGTATTAATTAATAATTGGCTATAATTCAAGAGAATGTTGATATAACTACTAAATTCTAGGATGATTACTTTGATCACATTAATCCTATTATAAATTAGACATCTTTGTTGTTATCTATTTGCATCTTATCCTTATATATATTTGTAATTTCATGTTTATTTATAAACTTGAGTCTTAAATGTAGGCTAACATCCACCTAAGGAAATAGATTGCTTTTGATATTGGTTTCTTATCAGGCAGCCCATTCATCTTTCTATTAATCATTTTTTTGTGAGTTAGTGTGATTTGCAGGTCATTCCTCCCCAACCAAAAGGGTGCGTAATCAGTCTACATCTCTAGGTAATCTTTAAAAACCTACAAAAGGTTTGTTTTAGTAGCTAATTAGATCACATTGGAAAATTTAAAAAAAACTAAAACATTTTGGTA
Organism: Torreya grandis; assembly: GCA_037957365.1. Lineage (NCBI taxonomy): Eukaryota > Viridiplantae > Streptophyta > Pinopsida > Cupressales > Taxaceae > Torreya > Torreya grandis. The sequence continues at coordinate 2,235,775 of JARHVA010002129.1, read as the reverse complement.
TGCTTGGGGGGATGTAGGTCTCATCTTTTGTATTAAAATTCAAAATTATTGAATTTGCTCTCTTTTCCTTTCTTTGTGTGAATTCATCCAAAGAACATAAATTTTGCATTTTATTTCCTTTTTAAAGTTAAAATAAATTTCACTCATTTTTTTCTGCTTAAGTAATTCACATAGAATAATCTAAGTGGTAAATTCATCATAGTCATCACTCTTTCACATACAAGCCAAATCATAGTCAAAACAAACTCATCTAAACACTTGATATAAGGAAACTGATGGGGATTTCATCACTTCATGGAAACCTTTTACTTAGTTATCCCACTTAGAATTCACCACCAAAAGGAGGACCAACTCAGTTCTTTGGCTGAGTATACTCTCTAGACTATTGGTATATCTTGGCTAAGCACCCACACTAGCTACGGCATTGTGACATGAGGTGAGAAAGCCCTAAGTATCAAGCCACATACTGATACCAACACAGATTTACTTTAAGAACCAAAACAAAATACCCAAAACCATCCTTAGATTACCATTTATTAGGACCCTCATTATCCTTTTTCTTTATTTCTTTTCACATCTTAAATTTAAAAAAAGAGATACAAGCTTTTTGGAATGACTTTAGTTTATGCATCTTTCATCCACAATTAAGAGCAAGATAATTCAAAAAGAAATTATTGCTTTTTTTAATTTTTCTTTTCCATCTCATGGTTTTAACTAGGCAGCAATCAAGGAAAGAATCTGAAGTAGCTGTCACATCCTCTCCTATGGAACCTACACTTAGTCCCTCCTCTACCCCTAAGTCCTTTGAGAGTCCCATGTTCCCACACTTTTATTCTCAAGGAGATCTTTTCTTTATGAAAATATTGGACAATAAAAATATTGTTCTTAATTACTACCTTAGTAATCAAACAATATTGATTCCTTCTTCCCCCCATACCCAAGATTCTTGATATTTATATAGGATGCCTTTCGAGAGACCTGAAGGATTTACCATGGCCATGGTATCCTTTTCCACAGGCTATATTCCATCTGGTTCTAATACTCAAGGGACTCAACCTTTAGAAGACCAACCACCCATGGTATCTACTAGTTCTTTAACCTTTATTACTCAGGCTCAAAGTGCTTATACCACTCAACCTATATCCACTCTTCCTCCCCAGATGTTAGTAATATCAATCCCTATAAGTCTCCCACCTATCAAAATGAGTCTAGAATATAGTTCTCAAGATCTACAACATACACATCAAATCCCACATATGTAACAAATCCCATATACATAAAAAAATCCCACATATGCAACAAATCCCATATACACAACAAATCCATTCAATGTAACAAATCCATTCAATGCAACCCCCCAATTGTATGTCTTCTTAGCTACCCAATACATGGATCCATCGTGACCATTAGTGACCACTTACTTCCAATCTTTCACATATTAGAATATTCCACTACAATTCCCATAATATGTGGTGGCATCCCAACCCATTATGTCTACTACAATTGGATACCCTTCCTCACAACCCCTATCTACTCTTTAGCAAGGTGTCTTATGGAATGTACCTCATAGTAACACCCAAAAAGACCTCATAAACATATTTATGAATAGGATGGATAATTTGGAAGCCTCCACCTCTAGACATAGTACTATGCTCACATATGAGCAAACTTGTCATTAGCCTATCCACCCATCTATTCATATCTGTTTGTATCCCTCAAAATGACAATTTCCCAAGTTTGCTAAGTTTCAAAATAAGGAAGATCCCCAGTATCATCTTAAATCCTTTCAACATGCATGTTACCTTATAGCACATAATGATGCATTACTACTTAGGACATTTCCCATGTTGCTAGTAAGAGCTATATTAGATTGGTACAGCACCATCCCTTAGCATTCACTCTTTTCCTTTAGGAAATTGGCCCAAATTTTATTAGAACACTTCTTGATCAACATTGGTCAAAAAGTGAGCATCACATATTTATATGCCATTCAATAATTTGAAGATAAATCCATATCAGACTTTGAAGCTCGTTGGCACAGCCTGATCAACTAATTAACCTTTTCCTTGCCATAACCTGAATTAATTGAATTTTTTTTCATACTCTTATGCAAAACATATCTCATCCACATTACAAATTCAAACCTTTAAAACTTTCAATGAAGCCTTTACCATGGAATGTAAACTTGAAATTTGTGGCAATGAAGAGGTAAAATTTAAGTTACACAATAAAAAATTCAAACCTAACCCCTCAAAAGGAAATAATAATAATCCTAAACCAAAAGGGGTAACAAATTCTATTATTCTAAAAACTTCTTCCCCTTCAATCAGGATCATCCACTTCTCAAACATAACCACCTAGGGGCCTTACTCATTTCCCCCCTAAGAAATATACCCCTTTAAGAGAACTTTACACTTATGTATTAGATAAAATCCTATAAGAAAATATTATTGAGCTCACTCTGATTAGACCAGTTGATGATACGCGTCCTAAACCCACTTGGTATAAAGAGGATTAATTTTGTGCCTCTCATAGGGTAATAAGACATGACATATAATGATGCCAATATTTTAAATGATTAGTACAAAACCTCATCAACAAGGGGGACATTCATTTGGACAATCCAAATGTTTCTTCCAACCAATCTTTAGATATTTTTAGATAGCCATTTCCAAACCATCCATCCACATCAAAAATAGTCCAAGCTAACCATGGAGAAACACAAAATCAGGCTACACATATGATTGATATAATCTATGACCAATTATTGCCGAAAGAAACTCCAAAGCAATTTCTAGTCTTAGATCTCCTCATGGGAGATGATTTTGATGTAATTCAACCTAAAATTATTGAAATAACTCCCAAAAACTCCATAGAGCTCCCTGATCTCATTACATGGGATCATTCACATGAGCCATCCCCTTCATCTTCCCAAATTGAATCTCCTAAAAAGGAAAATGAAACCACTCCTTGGAATGTCACAAATAAACATCCTGATACTTTTAAAGTCAAACATTTCACCCCTTTGGTCCTTGTCAAACCTATTAATAATATGCAATAAGATTATAATATAGTAGGATCCTATCAATTCACTCATTACCAAGACCCTTTGAAATCATCTTCTATCACAACACCTCCTTACCCAAAAACTACTAAAGGAAAGGGTAAAGCTCCTATCATTGATAGCTAGGACAATTATCTTGGTATTCCATCAAATAAAGCCTTAGCCCATCCTCAAGTCAAGGTCAATCTTTTTCAGACATCAAAACATAAAAACCTTAGACCAAATATCCCTTTTGTTCTCAACACATGAAATAATAATGGACCAACCCCTTTTATATCATCTTCATCGTCTATTTTAGGTCCTCATCCATCTTCCAAAGTGATTGTCACTATCATAGGTTCTTCCATTCAAATGCATGGGAAAATATAAAGTCTTTCTCCATTATTAACCACACCTCCATCTTGATATCCACCATATTTTGCTAAAGGACCATTAGAGAAAATTAAATAAAAGGTGCCTAAGATCATCCCTACCATGAAAGCTAAATGTCAAAACCAAATGATCAATACTATACCATAAAAGATGGTACAACCTATTATAAAACCACAAAATGACCCTTTGAAAGGATCTTACATTTTAATCTTAAAACAATTGTTGGATACATCCCTCATCATGTTACCACCTATATGACCCATCAACCCTCACCTCCAAATACCTACTTGGTATAAGAGTTAGGAGATATGTGCATATAATATAGTGGTTGGACATGATACATAAAATTTTAATGCCCTTAAGGTCATAATCTAATAGCTAGTCTAGGATGATGATCTATTAATTGATGATCTAAATGATAAAACTCCTAAGTAAAAATTCACCATCCCAAATATTCCACCCACCCATAATCATGCTAGTCTTATAAGTGATAAAGAGTCAGTGGCTTCTTCAAACCCTCCATTATTACACATCAATGTTGTTCATGTAGCTACCCACTCTCAAAATCAAAAACCCTAATAAAGTTAAAGTTTCAATTATAGGTGCCTCTACCCATAATACACCTAAACCATCTAGACAAAAACCTAAACTCTTTATTATAGGAAATACCCCAATTGAAGCTAAGGAGTTGGTAAAAATATCCATATTAAAATAACTCCACCAAATGCCTATAAAAATGTCATTGTATGAACTTATCAAAAAATCTCCACACCATTGACAAGAAATGATAGAAGCTCTCTAGGTTATTGAAGTCTAGCCAGATGAGCCTCAACCATTGTCAGCATTTATAGGGGCCCTCTAAATGGTATCAACTATTAGTTTTACTAATTTCAAAGTCATTCTCTTATCACCTAAAGACCAAGATCCCCATTTTTCATCACAACTCAAATAAATCAAGCTCATATTAAAAGAGTTATGATCAATAATGGGGCTAGTATCAATATTATTTCTTCACATGCCTTCCAATAGTTAAAATTATTAGAAACCATTATTTCTTAATCCCTAATAATTCTATGTGCATTTAATGACATAATATCACTCACAATAGGGGTGATTGTCCTTCCCATTATAACATTTTATTAAGACATCCATGGATTCATGTGATTCGATGCATCCCCTCTACCATCCATCAGTGCATTAAGTTTGGACATGAAAGATAGGTCCACATCATCCCCACTGATCCTCATCCATTTAAATCATGCAACTACACTTTTTAACCAAGCGATGTCATAATATCCTCAACTAACACAATCCCATCTTCATCCTCTAATCAAGCCTCAACTAGCACACCTATTCCCACTTTGAAATTACTAGCTCATGAGTCCATTGATTCCATGATGCAACATCTTTCTATGGGTTAATACCAACTATTAACCCTTAACACATTGCCCACTCCTAGGGAATAGGTCATCCAGATAAACAACCCATATATCTACCCAACCTAGGCAAGCTCATCCCATTTGGGCCACCATTCTTATACACCTACTTGATATATGGTAGAATAAATCAAACCACCCTAGGGATTGAAAAAAACACCTATGTTAAACCCTTTACATCTAGTTTTTCATTTCTTAATAAACTCCAATTCACACAAACCTACCTTTATTGTTGTGTCTAGAAGGGCTTCGATAGGGGTAGATATGAGCAGGTTCCTCACAACATCACATTAAGAGATTTTAGAAAACCACATGAAAATCATGGTTTAATATTTGATAAAGATCCTAAATCCTTTCCTAAACCCAATCTTCTACCATTTTTGGAAGAAGAAGAGAATTCTTCATCATCTAATACCTATTCCTTGAATAGTGACACTATATCCATCCCTTCTACATTTTTTTCTAGTCAATTCAATCTCCACAAAACCCCTCATCTTTCACCATGGTGGCAAGACCTAAACCATCCCTTTGGTATATCCTAAGTTAATAGGACATGATACACTAACCATCCATGCTCTTTAGTATTAGTATGATGAGTCAATCTTGACTCATCTAGGTGCTAAAAACTCTTATCTACGTAATTCTCTTCAATCTAAAACATCTATATTATTAAATAAATCCACTACTGATATTAATATCAAGTTTCAAAAAACCCTAAGGATATTTAAAATTATCAAAGCTTTATATCATCAAGAAAACCAAGATTTTACCACTTTTTCATCAGAATGTAGCAAGGTATCTGCTTGGTCTTATAATGATATTCCTAGTATTGACCCCACAATTGTTATCCATAATATTGTCACCTTTCCTAATGCTAAACCAATAAAACAAAATATCCATAAAATGCATCCCCACATCGCACTCCTAGTAAAAGAGGAGTTACAACACCTCTTATTTTCTAACTTTATTCAACCTATTGATTATCCTCAATGGATGTCCAACATCATTCCAGACACTAAGCCTATAGGGGAATTTGCATCTGTACTGGCTTTCATGATTTAAATTTTTGTTTCCCAAAATATGATTTCCCTCTCCCTAACATCAACCAATTAATGGATCTAAAAATTGGCCATGAAATGTTATCCCTTATGGATGGTTTTTCTAGTTATATTCAAATACTTACTACACTAGAAGATCAACATAAAATTGCATTTATTACTCCTTGGGGGACCTTCTACTACCATGTTATGCCCTTTGGCCTAAAGATCATAGGAGCCACATATCAGTGGGCCATGACTTAAATATTTCATGACATAATCCATAAAATTGTTAAAGACTATGTAGATGACCTCCTTAAGAAGTCAAAATTCTTTGAGGATCACTTATACATACTTAAGGTTATCTCCAATCATCTATTCCAGTATCATTTACATCTAAATCTTAAAAAGTGCATTTTTGGTGTCATAATGGGTAAACTTATGGGATTCATTATTTCTATTTGAGGAATAGAAGTGGGTCCCACTAGAATCAAGGCCATTATAGAAATGTCTCCTCCATCCAACCTTAAAAAACTTCATAGTTTACAAGGCAAGCTCTAGTCTATCCATCATTTTATATCCTAACTCTTTGATTGGTGTCAACCTTTCCACCATTTATTAAAGAAGGATAGTTTCTTTATATGGGATTCTAATTGTCAAGAAGCATTTAATGCACTCAAAGACTATATTCTATCACCTCTATTCCTCACTCCACCTAAGGAGTGAATTCCTTTATATCTCAGCAATTGATCTTTCTCTAGGTGCCATGCTTTCCCATCGATACAAGCATCATAAGGAATAGGTTGTTTATTAGATATAAGTCATACCCTCTTAGAATATGAAACACATTATCTACATACTTAAACACTATGCCTAGCATTGGTCTTTATAGCCTCTAAGATTCATCACTACCTACTTAACCACAATACGTACCTAATTATGACTACCAACCCCCTTAAGTTCATGCATTCTAATCCTTATCAAAATCAATGAATGGCTAGATAGATCATGCTTCTAGCTAAGTTTGATCTAGAATTTTTCCATCAAAATTTTGTTAAAGGATAGATTATTATTGATCAATTGGCCAAAGCACCTCTTAGTGACAAATGACCAACCAATTATGAATTTCTTGATTAATCTATCACATCCACTTCCCAATTAGTCTTGGAATATCAAATGATTCTATTGTTTGATGGGTCCAAATGTGAATGTGGAGGCGGTATAGGAATTATACTAGTCCCTCCTCAAGGTATTCCATTGACTTTATCTTTTAAATTAGACTTCAATTACACCAATAACATGGTTGAATATGAAGCATTGATTATAGACCTCCAAACTACTCTTGCACTAGGAGTCATATCCCTTAATATCTATGGTGATTCTCAAGTAGTGGTCAATTAAATTACTAGTATATATCAATGCAAGAATGATATCCTCCAAAGATATAATACCTTAGCCAATCAGCTTCTATCTAGTTTTGAATGCTACACTATGTAAACTACTCTTAGATCAATTAATAATTTCATTGATACTATGGCATCTCTTGCCTCTTTTATCCCATCCTCATCTTAAGATTCTAAGTTATTTATCTTTATCCATTGAATTAACCAGCCTTCCTACATGAGAACCAATCTTATATCTATCAATAATATTGTAGAAAACCTAGAGAATATATTATATGCACAAATATTTACTTATTTATCTATAGGACTATCCCTTCCCCATCTATCCAAAGGTGTCAGGCATGTCTTTCAATAGAAATTTTCTTGCTATACTATACTAGGGGGTGTTCTCAATAAGCATGGTTTTGATGGCATTCTTCTTTGTTGTCTCCAAAATCATGAAGATACCTTAGCTATCCAAGAAGTACATAATGAGTCATGTAGTGGACACTTTAGTGGCTTTGCAATCACTAAAAAAATCTTATGTCTAGGCTATTATTGGCCCACTCTAAATCAATATTATTGCACATACATTAAGAGGTGTGTAAAATGTCAATATTATTCAAACTTATCCCATGTCCCTACTAAAGCCTTTTAGGTAGCAAGATACTTCTGGTCATTCTCCCAATGGGGGCTTGATCTTATAGGGCAAATCAACCCTAAGTCCTCTCAGCATTACAACTTCATCATTACCACTATAGAATACTTTACCAAGTGGGTGGAAGCTATGTTACTTATCTTGACCAAGGTAGAAAATATTATGGAGTTTATCCACCATCACATTATTTGTCATTTTGGAATTCCATAAAAAATAATAACAGATAATGGAAAATCTTTCAATAATAAGAAAGTCCAGGCACTATGTGACTCATTTAAAATCAAATTAAGTTTTTCCTTGCCTTACTACCGTAAGGCCAATGATCAAGTAGAAGTATATAGTAAAACCCTAATCAAAATCTGAACCAAAGTCATCAATGAAGCTGGGAAGGATTGGCATCTTTTTATCCCTTTTTCCTTATGGACATATCGAACTATAATTCAAACCCCTATCGGTGCTACTCTATTTTCCCTAGTCTATGGTATGGAAGTTGTACTTCATTTAGAATTCCAAACTTTCTCTCTTCATGTCTCCCTTAAAGACATCATTTTTTTATGAGGATTTTCATCAGGAACATTTATCCTAGCTTAAATTCTTAGATGAGAATCATATGATATCCCTCAATCACTTTTGTATATATTAGGAATAACTAAAATGAGCATATAATTAACATATAGGAGAATGAAAATTTAACATTAGAGACATTATACTTAAATAAAATCAACATGTCACTAATATGGAATGAATTAAAAGGGGTAAATTTTCTCCTAATTGTCTTGGACCATACGTCATAACCCAAAGTACGGATCTGAGGTATATCATCTAGCCTCTCTTAATGGTAAACTAGAATGAGAACCTCTTAATGGATTAAATTTGCATCCTTTATATAGTTAATAGATCTTGGCTCATCTTGGTTATCTTATCTTAAATATTATCATATCCTCATATCTTAAAATACCAAATAATGATATGAGAGTTATGTGGTTATCTGGTAGTCACTATAACTTTAACCTTGAATATGAATACCCCAACTCTATTCATAGCAATCTCTCATGGATACATTTCACCTATAATAAGATAACCCCAAATCATTATTTCCCTTATTTTTCTTAAAGGCCATGAATTTTATAGATAACACAATCAACTCATGGAAACTATCCCAAGGTATCTTTTTATGCCAACTTGCATTACCATTTTTGGGATCCAAAAAACAAGTAAGCAGTAAAAATCAAAAGTATCAAAATGAGCTAAATAAATAGACCGGTCCCTCAAAGGATAGTTGTAATCAAATATAAAGGCAAATAATACACTAATCCCTTGAAGGACAGTTGTGAAAAAATATCATAATGTAGACCACTCCCTTGAAGGATGGCTACTAAGTAGAAAACTTCCTGCATCGATCAGTTTTCAAATTATGTCACTTAAAAGGCTTTAAAAGCAACAAAGCATAAAATAAATTATCAAAATCAATATCCCAAGAAATCTTCCCATATTGATCAGATTTCTAATTATAGGCTTCCTGTATTGATTAGTCTACCCATTGGCATAAAATTGATCCTTGAAAGATAAATCCTAATTTTGAAACATGGTATAAAGAGGTTATCTCTACAGCAATCCATCTCCCATCCCACCAAAAGCATATAATCCTAATAAATGACCAAGGTCAAAGCTCTAGCTAACCTAGGTTGTGTCAAAATCTATTATCATCTAGCTAAGTATGCATAGGCCATGTGTATGAGAGATTCTCTTTTTGGTTATCATCCAAGTCAATGTCGATCAAATCCATAATATATAATCACTAAACCCCATAAAATAAAAACCATTAAACATTAAAAGCTATCTATAATCCATAATCATAATCCATTTAGGAAAAACACAACTCATGATATAACATAATCCATAATCATCATTAAGCATAAATCTATAATCCATAATTTATTTACATTCAATCATCTAAGAAACCATAAGCATTCACAAGATTAATAATGGTCTATATCAAAAAGAAGCATAATCCATAATCATAATCCATTAGTAAAAACTCATCTCATGATATAACATTTAAAATAAAAATAACATGTAAAATCTATAATCTCTAAAGAATCCATAGCATATATGATAGCAATGATCAATATTAAAATACATAACATATAATCTATAATCCATCACATACATCATCAATAAAAACATAACATATCCATAGACATCATTAAATCCATAAATAAATACACGTGATCCATCCATAAATAATGTCTGAATATATATATATATATATATATATATATATATATATATATATATATATGTATGTATGTATGTATGTATGTATGTATGTATGTATGTATCAAATGTCTATACAAATGTCATAACCCAAATAAAATGGGGCTCTCATCCCATATAATGTAGTCTACTCAGTGAACTCAATCTTTCTAAGGTGAATGTTATCACCTCCCTCATCATCTCCTCCTTAACTCACTACACTACCTCTACTGTTAGTACCCCCAAGAATCCTCTAAGATCTGCTATGGCTAGTTATGTATGAAACAAATTGAGATACATCTAGTAGCTATCTCTATACTATCCTCTCATAATAAGACATATCAGTAAGCAAATCCCTGTACCTTTAGAGTGGTACCATATCTATAGGAGTAGCACTAGATCCTACAATATCCAAAGTTGGCCCCTCTACCATAGTAGATCTCATCTAATCTATCTCTCCATGGTATCTATCCCACTCTTATATGGCTTAGTCACATTTACTTCTCCTAATATCTAGATCACCCTATAGTGTGGTAATCTAATCATGTAAAGTATTGTAGGCTGCCCAGGCCTTCTATAACTTGGTCCTCAATGTATCCCTCTAAGCAATAATTGTAACCACATCTATATGATCAAGTGTAGGGGTATCTTTTAATTGTACATCTCTCATGGGTGCATTAGGGACATCCTACCTAACCTCTCCTCTATCCTCACCCTCTTCCCTCATCTCCTCAATAACCACATCTTGTCGAGGTCTCATAGCTCTCTCCTATCTCCTCACCATCTCACCTACAAACCATGCTACATAATCATCCATATAACCAATATCATCTAGGTCAGTAGCCATAGGCTCCTCTTATGGCCCTATCAAGACCACTTTGGTATCTGGAGTAGGCCAGTCAAGCTCTATATCATCCTACCTACCCAAATTGATGATGGACCCTGTCAAAATAGAATAACTCTAAATTCTCCAACCATTGTCCATGTACCCATAAATCTTAGGTAACATCCCCTATCTCTATAGTTGAATTAGGCCATATTGGGAAGTGTACATTTGGCCTTATGATAACATCTCCTATTTGTAAGTCACTGAAAACCTATCTATAGTATGTTAGATCTAATACTACCCTATCTATGTATGAAACTACTAGGTATTCCTTCTAATGAAAGAAGCCTACGCCATAAACCATGTCTTTAAAATTGATCCATGGGGTCCCTATGGGGTGAATCACATGAATGTGCTCATATGCCCAATAAAGTAATACAAAAGTTATGTCGAGTCCTAATCTATGTTCAGTGCACTAGCCCCACAACTCCTTATAGATTTGCCCCAATAGTTTGCATACCTAAGTAAAAATAGTCCTAAACTCCACCATGTCTGTTATGACACTAGTGAAGCTCTATGGTAGTCATCCTCCTATAAAATCAAGCAAAACATAATAGGTGAGTGCCAACATCATCATAGTCATCACTAGTCTCTTCATAGGGTCTTAGTCATACAAGGGCTAGAATGAGAATCCCCTAGTAAAGAATCTAATATCTAGAGCATCCTCACCATACAATAATGCTAGTACCATCACTCACCTAGCCTCATCCATAGTATAAATAAGGGTTCCCTTGATTGGCACTTGTAAGATCTGATGGATGTCCTCTATGGTGATGGTCATCTCATTAGTTGGTTGCCAAAATGTTTTGGTGGTATAATCCCACCACTATAGCAAACCCGCCATCATACCAATATCTTGATGGATATGGAAATAATGGCAGATCCCTCTAAATCCAACAACATCAAGATGGGCCCAGTCCTCATTGCCCATGAACTCTCATAAATACATCAATAGTGGATGGATCCTATCCCTCATCATCAATAACTCCTATGCCTATCAAAAACATCTTTATGGTTAATCAAGAGCCTAACTTTCCTAATTTCTATTGATCCTATAAGGATTGATGCTAATTTACCTAATCGACATTGATCCATATGGATCATGATTGATCCAAATAGGGCATGTCAATCCAAATGAATTGACATTGATTCCCTCTCCCCAAAGAATCCTCCCCTAGGCCATACATTCCTAAAATACAAAAAAAAATGACAACCTACCTATCTTCCCCACCCATAAAATTTTCAAACCAAAAAAGTCTCCTAAATAACACTAAAAAAAATGTAAGTAAAAAACTATAAAAGTGCATTTTGCCTACCTCATAGTGAATTCGTCATCATCGTCATCCACTCCCACTCACCTCCATCATCTCTCACGTAAGCTTGAAAGGTGGAAAAACATCAAATTTTGCTCTCAAATACTTATTCATGTTGATAGTTAAATGAGCCTTATGCCATGTTGGATGCCTATTTACAGCCTTTCCCATGATCGACATTGATTACTCCAATCGATGTCGATCCCCTAAATCAATTATCTTGGCTTGTTTAATTTTTTAAATTTTTGGACCCTTTTACATGCTCCTAGTTTAGATCCCAAGCCCTGTCTTATTCCCTTTCCCACAACTATCCCATTTTTATGTCATATTACCCTTTAGATTTGAGGATTTTAACCCTTTGTCAGTTCCCCAATCCCCTTAAAGCGTACCCCTTTTTTGGCATCTTACCATTGTAAGATCCCAAGGGTATCTTTTATCCTAAGAACATTAATCTATAGGTAACAAATACACCATATGCACATCGAATGCAATGATCTGCCATTCTTATATTTTTTTCTCTTGCTAGCCTTTTATTAAACCTACCTATCTTAGCTCTGACATTTTGTTTCTTGATTAGGTATTTGGGGAATTACTACCTACATCACTTTTTATCCAGTTAAGTGAAACCTTGGAACTTCCTTGAGCCATCCACACTTTTATTTGTCCATTTCTATCTTCCACTTGTCTATTTCCACTCATCCACATTTTTTTACCTTACATCTTTTTCAAACCCATCATCCATTCCATCTCACTTCTTAGCACCCAATTTGAGGTGGGATACCTCCTCACAATAAACTTAGGGCATTAAGCACCTTATAGTTTTTATCTCATTGCACGCTCTTACATACTACTCCACAAAAAGGGGCAAATGTAGATGCTAATTTTATACACCCTTGTGTATTAACATGGTGCATCATTGTATCACCCTCATATCCCTAACATAATGGCCCCATTTATAATTATTTGAAATAATTACATTAACCTCACCCATTTACCTTTACCACATGTGTTAATAGATTTAATTATTACAGTCAAATGGTAATTAACCCTATTTTACTGCCCCTAACCAAAAATTCATAAAAATAAATAAAAAACAAAAACCCTCCTAACCTCCCAACAAACCCATCCCATGGTTTAAACAAATTAACAACTTAGAAGTTGGTCAAACCTATCTTTACTCAATAAACAACCCTTTTGAATGGCCTAAAGATCACCTCCACCCATTTTGGGTAAACTGACGTTAATTCTCTATGATTGATGTTGATCAGCCCAGAATAACATCGATCCATAAATATATAGTGAGCCTCCTTGGCTCAGGAGACATGCATAATGCTTTTGAATTTGAAACTCTACTGGATTTTTCTTAGAACCTACATACGGATATTTTCAACACTTTGCCACCTTGTGGAACCTCTATTCATGTAACTATCAAGGGATTTCAAAGGTTTTTTAACATACTTTTATAGTCTTCTTTATTTATGTGTGTTTAAGCCATTCAAGGTTAGTATTTTACATTAATTAATTCATATTTAAATCTTTTTTTCTTCTAAACCTTTGTGTCAACATTTCCATTTGATTTTCATCATTTTATCAATTTTATAAGTCGTTATTATCATCTATTTTCATAGTTTAACATTTTACTCAGACTCAACATCAATCTATTTAAATCAACATCAATCCTATATGATCATCATTGATCCCTGCTAAAATATTAAATTAGACTTAATGTTTGTTTTCATAGCATTCACAATCCTAAAAACTAATTAAATCTTACATGTTATTTTCTAAAAATATGTCTTTCACATGTAGATGACTCTGTCTAGATTAGTGCATGATATTGTTAGCATATTTGATCTCCCTATTGTCCCACAACCCTTATTCACTAATCAAAGTGGCATTGCATTCAAATTAGGTTTGTGTACTATGGTTTTCACACCTAATCAGGAAAGCATTAATGAACAATTAGATATAATTCAAGAGGACGTTGATATAGCTACTAAATTTTTGGATGATTACTTTGATCGCATTAATCTTGTTGTAGATTAGACATCTTTTTTGTTATCTATTTGCATCCTATCTTTATATATCTTTGTAATTTCATATTTATTTATAAACTTGAGTGTTAAACATGGGCTGATATCTAGCTAAAGAAACAGATCACTTCTTGGGACTAGTTTCTTACTAGGCAACCCATTCATCTTTCTATTAATCATTTTTTTGTGAGTTATTAAGATTTGCAGGTCATTCCTTCCCAATCAAAGAGGAGTTTCCATAAGCTTGATCAATGGTGTGAAACTAGTCTACATCTCTTGGTAATATTTAAAACCCTACATTTACTTTATTTTTAGTAGCTAATTAGATCACATTGGAAAAGAGAAAAAAATACTAAAACAAATATCATATTCTTGGTGTCATGATCCATTGAATGCACCATTACTACTTTTGGTATATTATGCATGTTAACAATATTACCACAGTCTCTACCATGCATTATTTTGGAATAATATTACTATTTTGTGTGTGCTTCATTTTTATATCTCACCCTATTAGATTCATATTACTATATTGGGGTATGACCATTTTTCCCTCTTTGAAATACATTGAGTAATAGATTTTTCCCCTCTCATTACTAAGCATATTACTTATGTATTTAATTGTGGGCATCATATGCACACATTACCAAACTTTACCATTAGGTAAATCATAACACTAAATTCTCCATGAGAATCATTAATTTTATTACATACATGAAGATTACTAAATTGAGTGTTTTTATTTCTAATTATTGTCCACATTGGAACATATCATTTTTCATGTTCATTGGGTACTATTGGGGCATATCACTTTGCCATCCCTTCTCATATTACATCTTCACATGGATTAAATATTCCTATTACATTATTATATGAAAAAAAATTCTTTTGAATCCTTGATTGATTATATATTTATATAGTTACATACATGTTTTATGAATGTACTTACAATGATTATAACAACTAAATTTATTTTTCTATGTCACACATGGTACATTTAATCCTTTATATTAAGACGAGTGATTTTTAAGATCATCTTTTTATCACTTGGATTTTCACCCTTTGAAGACATGCAAGGCTCTCCTCATCCAAGTGGCATAATGGAATCACCTTTAGGCTTGTGGGTAACCTAAGGAATGAGGTGAATCTCTAGATAAGGCTATATCCCTTGATGTACCACTTAGGAGTGAACCTACTAGTAACTTGGGGGTAAAGGGATAAAGATAATTGAAAACAAACTAATATAAGGGAGGTGATACACCAAATTGACTGATGACTTCCAATCGTATGTATGTTACACTTGAGACCAAGAAACTAACCAAAACATACACTTTTCCAATCTAAGTCTTCTTATTACATTATGAGGTTATGGAAGAATGTCTTAGGCTAGGAAGACTATAAAATAGGCCTTAAATGGAATGAATGAAGATAATAACTCACATAAACATTGACATTTATTGGAACACAACACATGCCCTACAATAAGTTGCAAATAGGCAAGAGAATGTAACAACTTGCTAAGGAATCCATAGTCTTCACTAAGCTAATTAAACATTCAAGTAAATCAAACTATAAAGAGTTATGGAATAGGTAACACTTAGCCATTTTAATGATCAAAAGGTATAAAAAATGAGCAGGGCTTCACCATACTCAAGTGGAGCATCTAATATAATGCCAAAATGGCTAGTTCTTATAGAACTTGTGAGAGAGAGAAGAAGAGAAGTCCTAGGGTCACAAGGACACTTGTCAAGCTGAGAAAATAAAGTATCCATGCATGATAAGAAGGTATGGTTTGAACCAGGCAATATTAGGATCTATAAGTGTCAATTCAAGTCATAAGACTCATGAAAAGTGGTAATAAAACTCCTCAACTAGCTTAGAAAAATTACCTTCAAGATTGGAGTTATTTAAACATGATATAACTAATGAGGAGAAAGTATAATTATTGTAATGGAAGTTGAGATTCTCATACATGCCTCTCCATACATTGGTTTCATGTCTAATCCTCTAGACACCTTTGAAAGTGAGCCATCATCATATGTTGTCTACAAAACTACCTTTCCATGCACCCTACACACTTGGCCTCAAAATTGGGATTAGTTATCCATGAAAATACATGAAAGGGAGTGAATGATAAGTTTAAAGGCCCTCCATGGCCTTATATGCATTAGGGATTCCTTATATTCATCTCACTTAAACTTGTCCATCTTCTTCACTAGCTTGTCTAATATTCTATATTTGATTGGTTGAGTTAAATCACCTTGTTTTGGAACATAGAAGTTGTTTCATGGCATAAAATGAATATTTATAGTTATCTTAAGTCTTAATATTCCATCCAAAATTTGTTTCATCTCTTAAATATTCATGTATCTTGTATAACACATAAAATAGTGAGAAAACCCTTATTTCTACACCCATCCATACAATTCCGTATAACTTATCTTGGTGTGAAGTAGCCATAGGGAGTCTTATACAACCTAAAAACATCATTTTGGATAAAATATTTCATTTTAGTATCTCTCCAACTCTATTTCCCAAAACTGGTCCTTGGCAAGGGTTTAGTAAGGTTCTAGGCATGTTTTTGGTCTTAAGGTTGGTTCATACACTTTGGATGTCTAAACTTTAAAAAAAATTCAAAAAAATGGTGTTTAAGGACCTTGATAGCATCTCAAAATTCCTTTGACTCCCATGAAAAACCTAAGGTGAGATATGAGTGATCAAACTTGCCAATTCGAGCTTGTTCTTACCCTTTTGCATTCTTAAGTTGGTTCCTAGGCCAAAAGTCACCTTCTTGATGGTTTCCTCTAAATTTATCATCTTTAACACCTCTATATCAACCCCAATAACATGTTACACTATTTTTAAATCTTTCCTCATGCTAAAATTTTGAATGGATTCTCATTTGAAACTAGGCTTCACCATGCTTAGTAAGCGTGTTTGTAGGGTTAGTCCCAAAATGACCTTTTTGATGTCTTATTTACTTTTCAATAGCTCAAACACGTCTATAGTGAACCCATAGACATGTTCCAATCTATTAAAAAGTTCCTCTTATGCTAATATTTAAATTTACCTCTCATTTGGCCTTAGGCTTGACCCCTTGCCTAACAAGATTGACTATACCTCCAAGGGTTTTGACAACCATATCAAGCTCCATACTCCTGTGATTGGTTTTCATGATTTTTATAGGCATCCCTCAACTTCACAAACCCTTTTTCAATGTCCTTTCATCTTTTTTATCCATATATCTATCCTATACTTCTAACCCTACTAGTCTTATATGAGGGGAAGTACCCCCTATCTGAGACAAAATAGGGGTACTTCCCCTATTTTTTTCAGAAAACCAACACTTGTTTAGGCTTCCTCAAGTGTCCATGATTCCCTCCATAAATAATTATCTATTTATTAGGTCATTTGTTCCTTTGTTTCCCTAAAAACCCCAAAATAACACCTTGTTTAGACAAATTGTGTGTAGGGTTTGACATGTGGCTGAGTCTGCATGATTGGGAGCCTTCTCTTTCCCTATTTTCAGTTTCTAAGAGAATTTAAGTGATTTCATACTCATGGTTAATTTATTTTATATCCTTTTACTACATGAAACTTTATAAATATCCTTCTCATCTTTGAATTCTCAAAACTGAGTTTTGGCATGATTGATTGTGCTTCCTTTGGAAAGGCCCATGTATGTGTTTATCCTTGTTTTAGGTTTGTACATAGTGTCCAAAACCCTCCTAGAGTCCTATAATATAATTTTATGCCTATTATATCCATTTATAACCATATTCATATCAAGCTAACCCAAGAAAATCAACTTCTTGCTCTTTGCCCCTCACTATTTGACTCAGTCCCTTAAAGTTGGTTGTAGTTGCCAATTTTTAGATAAAGGGATATCTATAGGTAGTGTTGATAACTTATTAGGTCTTACTATAACCATTTTATTATTTTTTTTAACCACTTAGGATTATACCTATACCTTGACAAGCCTCATACCTCACCTCTTAGCTCACTGTCTGTCAAAGTCAGACACAGTCAAATTCATGTCAAAAGGATCATGTAGTTAAGGCTATTACTATAAGAAGTTAACATTCCATTTTAATCTCATGAGCCATTTATGGTCACCCTTTATATACCAAATTAAATGTTTCCTTACTTAAGTCTATGTTAGGGAGTGTAGAAGTTAAGGTCTATTGTAGGTGAGTGACCTTCAAAATAAGGGACACATGTAGGTGTCTATAGGACTTTAAAAATATTGTATATCATTTTTTCAAGTGATCCTTTATGCTCATTGATATACTTTTTGATAAAAAAATTTCAAACACATTTATTTAAGTTTACCACTTCTCTCTTTGGCACCTAGAGATGAATATAACTCTTGAAGGTTGACTGTAGGTATTTGCTCAGGCTTGTGTATGGATTGAGGGTAGGTAGATAGGTCTAAGACATAGTTTATGGACCTATTTGATCAATGTTAGCTCACAAATAACCCTTTAAACTATTGGATATCTTATAACCATATAGACAAGTTCTAGCTTGTAGACTTGGGAAATGTTTCCTCCTATTTCAAACCTATAGTCAT
The DNA here is from genome assembly GCA_037957365.1 of Torreya grandis. Taxonomy (NCBI): domain Eukaryota; kingdom Viridiplantae; phylum Streptophyta; class Pinopsida; order Cupressales; family Taxaceae; genus Torreya; species Torreya grandis. The sequence continues at coordinate 2,216,765 of JARHVA010002129.1, read as the reverse complement.
GAATGCAGTCTCTTAGTGTATTTCTAGGCCACTTTGAGCTCCCCAAAAGACACTTTGCATTGATCCTTTGCCCCTTAAACTTTAAAAAGTAATTGTTATATATAATATATTCAAAACTATACCATTGGGATGCCTCAAAATATTTCATGACCTTCTCATATGTTATTCTTAAAACCTTCAGGATCTTTGTTTTATATTTTTAGCGAAAACTTCCCTAAACACAATCATTTCATGTTTGGAAGGTTTTCCCACTTGAAACCTCATCCAAGGCCTTCTATGATAAAAACATACAATATAACTTCATATAATTCTTTGTCATTCTCTAAATTCTTCCATTGAGAGTTCTCAATCTCTGTTAGTAACACCTATAAACACTCATTCTAGTATATAGGTAGCAAGTGTGAAATTATAAACCAAATGCATGTTTTAGGCCTCATGAATATGACAAAAATCTTTAAAATTATCTAAAAGGTTGGAAATTCATAATGGGATATTTGATAATAGTTCAAAAAATCCTTGATTCAATGTGATTCTTCTTTGAAACCACCTGTATATGCACCTTCTAATGGCAGACCATGTGTGTGTAGTCCATGTATGAAAACTATGAATATTGTTTGGAATATGTACTTTAAATGACATGATATAATTTGACCACATTGTAAACATAAGGAATGATCTATCACAACCCCTGGAGACACTTGAAAAGCATGAAAATTAGAAAATAATGGAAAACTACCAATCAACATAAAATGGACTAGTCTGTAAACTTGAAGTGAATTTCCCATAAAATAAACTTGAAAATAATCATGAATACCATTATAAGAGGAATTCAACATGATTTAGAATCAAAATTAGTAGATACATTATATGTATTTTTCCAAACAAGACAAAAAATTAAAGGGTACATAGATTGATAGAGAGATTTGAACAATCAACTTCAAACAAATGGTTCATAAATCACAGTAGATCATTATAAAACTTATTACTATGAAAATGAATGTCTATGAGTGTAAAATACACCCCCAATATTTTTTGATCTTAAACTCTCCCTGTTGGACACACCAAGCAAAAACCTAAAAGTTATTTTAGTGTGTCTAAAAGGTGCAAAGAGAGAAAAATGGTTTTGAGAAATAAATGACATATCTAGATCAAACCAAACATGGAATTGAGCTTGGAGAATCTGAAGAGTCACATTTAAACCTTTTCCAAGTGGCACACTTCCCAAGGAGGCCATACAAGTGCTATTTTCTCTTAACAACGTACCATATTTTCAGTAGTGTTAGTTATATAAGACTTATAATGACACATGTGGCATGAAATCACATTTTGACACTTGCACATTTCCAAATAAACCCATACAAAGCATTAAATGCACCATTTTAACCCCTCAAATGACCCAAAAATGATATAAGGACATAAAAAATAATTGACCAAAGCTAATATAACATTAGTTGACATAAATTAACCTATAATTCATGTCATGACAAGATATTAAACCCCCTATAGACCTAAAAATTAAATTTTTTACATATAAGTCCCCCAATTTGACTACAAGGTCAAATTTGATCTACAAAATGGTGACTTATAGGGGTAGTATGCCTGATTTACTAACTAAACCATTAGCCTTATCAGTCCATTAGGCTTAGGAGTCATCTGAAGTTAAGAAAAGAAAGGAGACCTTGACCATTGACTTCAAACCTTTTATCAAGACAAGACATTAAGACTACCTCAACCACACAAAGTAAAGGACACACACAACAAAGCAAACAAACACACAAGACACACATATGTGCTCAAGGCACTTAGGGGAATTAGAAAAGAACTATTATGTACAACTAAAAATCATTCATACCTCCCTTTCCAAGATTAAAGGGAAAGTTTCTTGAATCTCCTTTTGTATGAGATGGATGAGGATGCCAAGCATGTTGCTCTTGAGATTGAACATTTGATGGACTATACCTATTCCTTAACACTTCATTTGAATTATTCTCAAGTAAACCATATTAAAATAGGTCTCCAATTTATACATATTCCTCTTGACCTTGTTTACATACTTCATTTTTCTTCCCACTCTCTTTCTCATGATCAACCTTCATTCTCTTTGTAGGCATGGTCTCAAAAGGAATGATTTCTTATTTTTTGAAAGATTGAGAGAAATAGAGGTATGTATTGACCTCTATAAGCTGATGTGGATTGTGTTCTTGATTAATTATGACATGTTTAACAATGTCATCTTGTTCATCTATGACATTTTGAACAATGTCATCTTTCTTACCACCTCTTATAATCAGCCCTAAAGGAGTTGTAGGCCTCTTGAGAGATTCAAACTCTTTGAAAATGTCCTGAAATCTTTGTCATTATTCATCATGATCATAATGAAGGGAATCAACAAGAGAGACTCCTTCAACTTCTTATTTATATCCCCAAAAGGACCTCTTCCAAGACTTATTCTTCAACATGAGTGTATGCTTCATCATCAACCAAAAAAAGAGATTAAACACAAGAACTCACTTCTTCTTCATCACTTAGGACCTCTTGAGTGTTTTCAAATTTCATCTCATCTATCACAATCTGATATTATTTGTCAAGGGTTGTAACATCTTCAAACTCTTCCTAGTGATGCCAAGACTGGGCATCTTGAAATCCGGTGACTTAGCCCAATAAGGCTGCCAAGAAGTTACATCTTCTTAAGGTAAGAGTTTTAGATTTTCCTCAACCACTTGCTCTTCTTGTGGTTCCCACACCATAGGTCCTTCAAGTCAAAGGGTTATGGGATGAGGAAAATATGAGCTAGTTGGTGGAGGTGGAATATAGGGCTCAAATTCATATTGAGAATGCAAAGAGGTTTTTATGAGAGCTCTTAAGGAATGGGAGGCAAACCTTGGGTTAAAACCACTTGGTTTTCTTCCTTCCACTTGACCAACACCTCATTAAAATCTAATTTTGATTGAGGACTCTCTTGAGAAAGGTTATATAAGGGTGTGTTTAGGAATAGGATCTTCTTTTGGGTCTAAACTTTCTATCTTACCTTGACTTAGCAACCTCATCTTTGACTGAAACTCTTCAATTTGTTTGGTTGGGTTCTAATTCACACTCTTGGACAATACTTATATCTTCTTTCTTTCCCCATGACTCCACTATCTTACTCTAGCTTAGGATGTTAGAAGTAGAAACATTTTCTTGAGGAATGGTAGGAGGATTTTGTAGAGGATTAAGAATCTTCTCAACTTCACATTATTTGTCAAGATTGTTCTCCTCTTTCTTTCCCCATGATTCAACTCTCTTGTTCCAACATAGGACATTGGAATTATGAGTCTCCTTTTGAGGTGGTGGGGATACAATGTGAGAGGAAAATAAGGGTTTGAACTCCACTTCCTTTTCTTCCAACATGGACTATTGCATATGCATATTTTCCAATTCAGTTTTCCTATTAAGATTAGATTTAAACACAAGATTTTTTCTTTCAACTTTCTTCTCCAACTGATTTGGATTAAGATGACGTTGATGGGCTTGATTTGGCTCATGGGTAGGGTTCATGTATTTCTATTATGAAACTTGGGAAAGTGTATATGAAGGTTGATAGGTATGCTGAGGTTGCCTTTCACGAACTCTTAGCCTATCCTCTAAGGAAGAAACTAGACCACTCACATCAAGCATCTCACTTGTGAACCTTTTCTAATTGTCTCTCTTAATAGGTACCCACTCTCTTTTGATCAACTCTAATGCTTCTCTCACCTTATGAATGACATAATTAGGAACCTCTATAACACATCCCTTTTGAGTATCAAGATATAACATATATCTCTCATAGCCCAAGAGTGTCTTCTTGAAGGTGGAAATGGGTTCGCTTGAGGAGTGGCTAGGTTGACTAGGAGGAGCAAAACATTGAGAAAGTTGGTTATAGGACTGATATACTTAATACATGGGTTGACAAGGATCATATTGGAAATTATGAAATTAATATTGAGGTTGATAAGGATCATGACAAGATTGACCTAGGACTTGCTCATATTGATAGGGAATGATACAAGCTTGAAATGTCTCAAGCAACTTTTAGGGAACAAAAATCAACACCAAAGTCAGCCATGAAACCTCATTGAAAGAAAGAAAACAAAGGAAACATGTTACCATCAATATTGAAAGGATAACCTAAGATACTTGACCAGTTGATATATCTTCAGAGTCACCATTGATGCTTGAATAGATGACTCTAAAAGCTGATGTGTTGAAGGACAACACCAAAAATCCTCCAAATCCTTGAAAAAGAGTCCCACCAAGCATGCCAAAAACTATTGTCACTTAGATTTCCACCCTTTTAAGAGAAGAAAATCTCTTCTCATCCAAGTGGCACAATGGAATCACCTCTATACTTGTGGATAGCCTAAGGAATGGGGTGAATCTATAGATAGGGCTAGTTCCCTTGATGTACCACTTCAGATTGAACCTACTAATAACTTGGGGGGGTGAAAAGGGAGAAAGATAACTAAAAAAAAACTAATCTAAGGGAGGTGATACACCAAATTGACTGATGACTTCTAACCATATGTATGTTACACTTGAGACCAAGAAACTAACCAAAACATATTCTTTTCCAATCTAAGTCTTCTTGCATCAATATTACATTATGAGGTTATAAAAGAATGTATTAGGATAAGAGGACTAAAAAAGAGGCCTTGAGTGGCACTAATGAAGAGACTAAATCACTTAAACTTTGACATTTCCTAGAACACATCACATGCCATGTAAGAAGAAGATGCAAATAAGTGAGAGAATGTGACAACTTGCTAAGGAATCCATAATCTTCACTAAACAAATTCAACATTAAAGTAAATCACACTATGAAAAATCATGGAAGAGATAACACTTAGTCATTTTATTGATCAAAAAATATACAAGTGAGTAGGGTTTCACCATACTCAGGTGGAGTATCTAATATAATGCCAAAATGGCTAGTTCTTATATAACTTGTGAGAGAGAGAGAAGAAGAGAAGTCCAAGGGTCACAAGGACAATTTTAAAGTTGAGAAAATAATTTATCCATGCATGAGAAGAATTTATGGGTTTAAATATGAAATATTAGGATCTCTAAGTGTCAATCCAAGTCACAAACCTTATGAAATGTGGCAAGAAAACTCCTCAACTAGCTCAAAAAACTACCTTCATGATTATAGTTATTTAAACATCCTATAACTAATGAGGAATATGTATAATTATTAGAATGGAAGGGGAGACTATAAAAAATTCATCTCCATGCATTGGTTTCATGTATAATTCTATGGAAACCTTTGAAAGTGAGCCATCATCATTCATTGTCCAAAAACCTACCCTTCCATGCACCCTACACACTTGGCCTCAAAATTGGAATCAGTTGTCCATGAAAATCCATGGAATGGATTAAATGAAAATTTTAAAGGCCCTAAATGGATTTAGAATCATTAGGTACACCTTAAATTAATCTCACTTAAATTTTTCCATCTTCTTCACTAGCTTGTGTAATATGCTAGATTTGACTGGCTGAGTTGAATCACCTGGTTGGGGCACTTATAAGTTATTTCATGGCATGAAATGAATATTTTTTAGTTATCTTAAGTCTTAATATTCCATATAAACTTTTTTTCATCTCTTAAATCTTCCTTTAGCCTATAAAATGTACAAAATAGTGAGAAAAACTATGTTTCTACCCCCATCCATACAATTTTGTACCACTCATCATGGTGTGCCTGAGGGAGTCCTTTATAACATCTAATCATACCTATGGACAAAATATTTTATTTTAGTAGTTATCCAACTCTATTTCTCAAAATGGGTCCTTGGCAAGGGTTTAGTAGGGTTTTAGGCCTATTTTTGGTCTTAAGGTTGGTTCATAAAGTATGGACATCTAACCTTCAAAAAAAATTCACAAAAATGGTGTTCAATGACCCTGATAACATCTCCAAATTCCTTGGAATCCCATGAAAAACCTTAGGTGAGATATGAGTGATCAAACTTGCTAATTTGAGCTTGTTCTTGCCCTTTTACATGATTAAGTTGGTTCCTGGGCCAAAAGTGACCTTATTTATGGTTTCCTCTACATTTATTAGCTTGAATACTTCTATATCAACCCCAAGAACATTTTCTAACTAGTTGGAAATATTTCCTCATGTTAAAAGTTTGAATGGCTTCTCATTTGAAACTAGGCTTCACAATGCCTAATAAGCATGTCTATAGGTTTAGGCCAAAAATGGCCTTTTTGATGTCTTCCCTACTTTCTAACATATCAAACATGTCTATAGTGGCCCCATAGACATATTCCAATCTATTATAAACTTATTCTCATGCTAAGATTGAAATTGACCTCTCATTTGGCCTTAGGCTTGACCCCTTACCTAACAGGCTTGATTGTACCTCTAAGGGTTCCACCCTATCAAGCTCCATATTAATGTGATTATTTTTGATGATTTTTATAAGTATCCTTCAGCTTCACAAACCCTTTTTCAAGTTCCTTTCATCTTTTGGCTCCATATATCTATCCTATACTTCTAACCCTACCAGTCTTGTATGAGGGGAAGTACCCCCTATCTGAGACAAAATAAGGGATACTTCCCATATTTGTTTTAAAAAACCAAAACTTGTGTAGGCTTCCTAAATTATCCATGATTCCCTCCACAAAAAATTATCTCTTTATTAGGTCACTTGGTCCTTTGTTTCCCTAAAATAGCCAAAACAACACCTTGTTTAGATAGACTATGTGTAAGGTTTGACATGTGGACTGAGTGTGCATGATTAGGATCCTTCTATTTGCTTGTTTTTAGTTTGCAAGAGAATTTAAGTTATTTAATAATAATTTTGAATGTATTTTATTTCCTTTTACCACATGAAACATTCTACATATCCTTCCCATCTTTGAATTTTTAAAACTGAGTTTTGGCATGATTGATTGTGCTTCCTTTGAAAAGGCCCATGTATGTGTTTTATGCTTGTTTTAAGTTTTTACATAGTATCCAAAACCCTCATAGATTAATATAGGATAATTTTATTCCTTTTATATCCATTTATAACCATCTTCATATCAACCTGCCTCAATAAAATCAACTTCTTGCTCTCTACACCTCACTATTTGACTCAGTCCCTTAAAGTTGGTTATAGGTGCCAATTTTCAAATAAAGGGATATCTATAGGTATTCTTTCTAACTTATTGGGTCTTATTATAAAAATTTAATTATTTTTTAAACCACTTAGGTTTATTCCTATGACTTGATAACCCTCATACCTCACCTCTTAGCTCACTATCTATCAAAGTTAGACACAGCCAACTTCATGTCAAAAGGATCATGTACATAAGGCTATTCTTGTAAGAAGTTTCATATTAACTTTTAATCTCTTGAGCCATTTGGGGTCACCCTCTATATACCAAAGTAAATTTTTCCTTACTTAAGTCTTTATTAGGGGAGTGTAAAAGTTAAGGTCTATTTTAGGTGAGTGACCTTCAAAATAAGGGACACCTATAGGTGTCTACAGGACTTAAAAAACATTATATATCATTATTTTAAGTGATCCTTTATCCTCATTGATATAATTTTTTCTAAAAAAAATTTAAATGCATTTCTTGAATTTTCCACTTCTCTTTTTGGCACCTAGAGCTGAGTATAACTCTTGAAGGTTGATTGTAGGTATTTACTCAGGCCTGTGTATGGATTGAGGGTAGGTAGGTGGGTTTAAGACATAGTTTGTGGACCTTTTTCATCATTGTTAGGTCAAAAATAAACCTTTCAACTATTGGATATCTTATAACCGTAGAGACAAGTTCTATCTTGTAGCCTTGGTGAAAAGGTTTCCTCCTAGTTCAAACCTATAGTCATGAATGCAATCTCTTAGTGTATTTCTAAGCCACTTTGAGCTCCCCAAAAGCCACTTTCCATTGATACTTTACCCCTTAAACTTTTCACAGTCATTGTTCTATATATGAGACTCAAAACTAGACATTTGGGATGCCTCAAAAGTTTTCATGACCTTGTCATGTGTTATTCTTAAAACCTTCAAGATCTTTGTTTTGTACTTTTAGGAAAAACTTCCCTAAACATAGTCATTTCATGTTTGGAAGGTTTTCCCACTTGACACCTCATCTAAGGCCTTCTATGCTAAAACCATATAATATAACTTCATAAAACTCTTTTCATGCTCTAAATTCTTCCATTGAGAGTTCTCAATCTCTATTAAGAACACCTGTAGACACTCATTCTAGTATACAAGGAGCAAGTGTGAAATTGTAAACAAAATGCATGCTTTGGGCCTCATGAATATGAAAAAACTCTTTCCAATTGTCCACAAGGTTTCTTGTGATAATGGGATATTTGATAAAAATTCAAAAAATCCTTGATTCAATGTGATTCTTCTTTGAAACCACCTATATATGTACCCTCCAATGGTAGACCATGTGTATGTGTAGTCCATGCATGAAAACTATGAAGATTGTTTGGAATATGCACTTGAAATGACATTATATCATTTTACCACATTAGAAACATTATGAATGACATATCAAAACCCTTGAAAGACACTTTAAAATCATGAAAATCAGAAAATAATCGAAAACTGCCCATCAACATAGAATGGACCAGTCTATAAACTTGAAGTGAATTTCCCATAAAATTAACTTGAAACTTGCAAATAAGTATGGATACTATTATATAAGTAAATGTACTCTTTCATCAAACCCAGTAGCTATATTCTACATATTTTCCCAAACAAGACAAAAAACTAAAGGGTGCATAGATTGATAGGCAGATTTGAATAGTCAAATTCAAAATAATGGTTCATAAAGCACATTAGATTATTATAAAACTTATTTATATGAAAATTAAGGTATATGAGTGTATAATACAACCCCAATAGCATTTGATTTGAAACTTTTTTTGCTAGATGCACCAAACAAAAACCTAAAAGTCATTTTAGTGTATTTAGAAGGTGAAAAGATAGAAAAATGGTTTTGAGAAAGAAATGACATCTCCAGATCAAACCAAATATGTTATTGAGCTTGGGGAAGCTAAAGAGTCACATTTAAACCTTTTTCAAGTGATGCACTTCCCAAAGAGGTCGTACAAGTGCTATTTTCTCCTTTTTTGCCAAAAAAACTACCTTTTCTCTAAACAACCTACCATATTTTTAGTAGTGTAAGTTATATAAGACTTATAATGACACATGGGGCATGACATCATGTTTTTACACATGAATATTTCCCAAAAAACCTGTACAAAGCATTAAATGCACCATTTTGACCCCTCAAATGATCCAAAAATGATATAAGAACATAAAAAATAATTGACAAAACATAATATAACATTATTTGACATTAATTAACCTATAATTCACCTCAATACAAGATATTATACCCCCAATAGATCTAAAAAGTAATTTTTTAACCTATAGGTGCCCCAATTTAACTAAAAAGTCAAATTTGGTCAACACATCCCTACCTCAAAATGGGGCATCTATCTAGTTATTCTATCACCAAATTTCCATATTTATAGTGTTTTTATATATATTACTAAATTCACCAGAGATAGTACCATATGTCTAATTCCCTGATCAAGTAGTACAGTTTAATTTCTAAGCCATTAAATCCCACTATTTATTTCTACTTTATAGTTTCAGCATTATAATTTTTTGAGTGATAGCATGTTTCACATACCATAATTTGTACTCATTTTTATGCTCATTTTTCCATCTATACTTATTTCATTTTATTAAATTTTTATTGATTTATTAAAACATTGATCTACTTACATGCATTGTTTTTTATTACAAGTACACTTGAGTTGTTGGCATTGGGTTATGAGTGAACCAAATATAGAAATACAAGTCTTCATCCCTATTTGTTAAAAATGAAGTATATACTTAATTTTTATTTTACTTTGACATGCATATGTACATTAATACACATGCACCAATATCAAGAATTATGTATACCTAATTTTGGTATAAACCATTTTATCATTAAATATTTTTCATGTTTTCATGCCTTTGGCCTAATTGTGTACATTTTTATCTTTTCAATCACTCTATCTTCACATTGGACCCCTCATAGCCTTGTGTCATCCATATTTCCTCATAAAAACCTTGGATTTGTCAATTAGCTACATCAAGATCCATCCTCCAATCCTCATTCCAAATTGATCTCTATTTTTTTCCTTTTTTGATACGATAATAATTGGTGATCTGCTATTCTAGAATAATAATAATAACTGAAAATAGCCTATTTTGTTTACTTACCTTTTGTGGGTCCTTTTCACCTATGTTGATTTCTCATGCCTTAATTTTTAATTCTCACTAATCTTATTGGTTGCCTATGTGTGAATCTGTCTTTATAAAGCCTATATATAAAAATTTACTTGAATTTATTTAATATATTATATCAATCCTAAAACTTGAAGTTAAATTTATCTCCTTTATTGAGATACACTATAGGTATATACATTACAGATTTATCAAGCAACTTGCACATTAATCTAATTCTATCCTCATTACCTATTAAATCCTTATGCCAATACATTGCATTTTAATTATATAGGGAGAGGAGGTGAAGTCCTTTCTCACATTTGGGTTGGGAAAACTCATAAATAACTATATCTTCATTAATCCCTAGTTATGAATTTGTGTGATGTGTAGATGAAACCCTCAAATGGGACTAGGCCACTAACCTTGAACACATTTTATATTCTTGTGACAATCTAGTGATTAGGGATACATAAAAGAAGAAATGATTAGGACGTCACATAAGATTTAAACAAATAAAACCTATATTCATATAATTTTGTTTTTTCCAAATCATTCCAAAAAAAATTAGACACAAAAAATCAAAATCATAATAATCATAGAAGTATGGTAGAATCACCATAAACCTTTAATAATTATTTGTATGATTTTAGCCTATATTTATCAGTGATGCTCAATTCTTGTCATGATTAGGAACTTTCTTAGATTTCCAAATTTTATTTTGATCAATCATAGCACTTATTTCCACCATATAAAGTCAATTCTAGATCCAAAGTAAGTCAAATTATGGTATGCATCTCTCTTTATCCATCTCTTTGTTAATTTATAAATTTTAACAATCACTCAATATTTTAATTCTTATTTTTTTCAAATTAGGGTGGTTTGATTACCATATTTTATTGTATTTTTATGATTCCCTTATTGTGTCATCTTTTTAGTATATTTGTACCCATAAACCATAATTCACCTAAAATAGACACTTGGGAGGGTTTGAAGAATGAAAACTTTGTACTCTTTGGAATTGGCATGAATGTTTGAATGTCAACATCTCAAGTGTATTCAAAAGAAGTGTTGACGCTGGAAAGTACACCCAGTTGGTAGGAAAATGGATTCCTGCCCTCTCCCCGCAACATGGAAACTCCTCTCTCACTTGTGGGACGGCGAAGCAGGAGATGAGAGTCTCTAGGTATGGGTTAGTTCCCTCTGATGTATCTTGCTTGTTTCATGCAGTGCAAAAATATAGATATATAGATATACTAGGGGGGATGAAAAGGGAGAAGAAAAGCATGAAAATAAATAGCCTACTCTAAAGAGGTGATACACCAAAAATGAAATGACCTTCTCACCTCCACTCTCAGGATCAAACAAAACATACATACACTGAGACTTGGCAGAAAGACCAGGCTGTTGGAAATGACAGGGAGGTTCTTATGGAAAGCACAAGAAATAGGGACTCACCAAGGTGCTGAGAAATACACACTATAAGTGACCTTTCCTGTTCTATACCTCCAAAATAGAACTCTACTCCTGGCAGCAGCAGATGATGGCACTTTGTAGATCATAGGTTTGCTGGTGTTGGACCTGTGAGAGCATCAAGAGACAATGACTAGACACAAACCAACATTCAAGACATACTCTGCATAATCCATCCAAGAAAGAGGTAAAACTATCTTTTATTGATTCAGGTGGAAAATTTGGAGAGCAGTGCTCTTTACAAAATTGGAGAAGATCCAGATAAATGACCAAGTCTACGTATTTATATGAGAAGAGCCAAGAGGAGTCTCATTGGCCTTTTGCTTGCAAGTGGTAGCTTTAGTCTTCATTGGGAAGAGATAAATCACTATTGATGATGTCATAAGTCTACTGGGACCATGCTTGCTACCTCATTTTGCATGCTGGTTTGCTCCTCTGGCAGCTGGGTGGGCCTTTTCCTATGTTCTACAGGGCTTTTTTGCCACCTGATGTTGTGGGTGGTGATTTTATCGCCTAATGTCATGGATTGCACATAGGAATTTTGCCAACATCAGCTGATTTGCTATCGAGCATGGAAATTTTGCCGACGTCGGCTGAGTTGGTTGTCAACTGCAGTAGCTTTGCCGACGTCGGTCGATGTTGATGGCTTTTTCCTCTACTTACTGCTTTGGGCAGTGATTTTGCTACTTATTTCTTGTGTTGGAAGCCTCTTTTTACCTTCCAGTGTTATGGGTGGTGATTTTTTTGGCCACTGCATTGTTCTTGTAAATGTCTACCCTCCTTTTTGCCTTAGTGTTAAGTGCCCCAGTTTTTTCCTCTCACCTTTTGTGAACGTTTGAAGACTCTGCCTTATGCTACCATGAATGCCAACGAATGAGGCTGATGAGCCAATGCTTTGAAATGGAGATATTGAACCCTAAAGGTGGACCTTGCAACCCAAAATTAATTGGGCATGCAAAGCAAGTGTAGAAGGTGATCGAGATTTTGCCTGAGGGGCAAAATTGGGTCAACAAATTGGTGACTCATAGGGTAAGCGTGCCTGCTATGCTTAGAACCCAATTGCCTTACATTCCATTAGGTGCAAAGTCAGATGGTAACTTTGAAGAGAGTTCACAACAACTTTTATAATCCCAGAATCAAATACACAAAATTTACCCCAAAATGAAGGGAAACACACAAGGCTAAAAACAACTACGTGTGCAACTGCACTTAGGGAAAATAGGGAAAACAACTGAAAGCAAACTATTATATACAGTTAACCAGGAATGTTTGCATCCCTCCTAGATCGAAAGGAAAATTTCTTAAGTCCCTTTCCTGGTGAGAAGACTTATGGTGGTAGGCAAGTAGCTGGAAGAGAACAAGATTTGGTGACTTACTCTTCTTGCCTGTCACCTGAGTTGGCTGGAAACTGAGGGAATCAAAATCAAACATGTCTCCAATATATACGTATTCTGATTGTCCCTAAAGGCTTATTAAATGTTGATCTTTGATATTGGTGCTCCTTACCAAGAAATCAATTGCTATCGGCTCATCACCGTCAGCTTTCTGATCTGCACAATTTTTTTGCAATGTATCATGGTCTGATTTGTTTCCTTCTGCCTCGCTGAAAGCTTTGTTAGACTCATCCTCTGCTTCCTCTTGGCCTTCTTGAAGAAGTGTGAATGAGGTGATGTCTAAAAGGGACTCACGAAAAGATTTCTCATCCCACAAGACTTCACTTTCCTGTTTAAAGCTCAGTTTTTCAAGGCATTCCTCCTGGAAAATAGACCCCTCCTTTTCCTCTTTGCTGATCAGGTTCTCTATATTTTCAAGAATATTCTCCTGATCTTCCTCTAAATTAGATTCTTCAATGTAGTCATCCTCATCAATACAGCAAGGAAGTTCATCAAACTGAGGGGAAGAGAGCCTACTATGCATTTGTTCCTCCTCGAATTGCTGGAACATCTGCATATATGCAAAGCCTGCATCTTCTCCACTGCTGACAAGGTCTTCACAAGGGGCATCAATGATGATTTATTCTTCATTGTCACTCATGACAACCTCCTGAAGGACTACAGATTGGATCTTTTATTCCTCTCCTGCATCTTGAAAAATAGGTTCTTCTTTGAGAAGGGGTGAAGTGGAGAAAGTGTGTGGAAGAGGGAATAGTCCTTGAGCTAGAATCGAATGATTCTCCTCTCTCCACTTGATCAAAATTTCATCAATATCAGGCACGGCCTGATAAATCTCTTGGAAATGTGTAGGTGGGGTGTGTTCAGGCATGGAATGTGTTATTTGGTCTGAACCATCCACCACACATTGGCTGAGGAAATTCTCTCTGGATTCCAAATCTGTTATTCTCTTACCCAGATCTTCTTGGAAAGGCTTTTCCTAGAGGCTGCTAGTATTATCATAAGTAGGAGTAGTTTTAGCTTCTTCAAGGTTCTGAGAAAAACTTTGCTTTTCTTCTTCTATTCTGCCCCATGATTCCACTATTTTCCCCCAATTCAAGATTTCAAAATTTGAATTCTGCCCCTACAAACAGGCAGCAACTTTGTTTTCCACAAGGTCCCGAGGCTTTTCCACAAGGTCTGTAAATTTTCCCTCTCTTTCAAGGAGCAGCTTCATCCTAGCTTCTAAATCTTCAATTTGTCTGGCTAGGTTTTCCTGGAAGAGTCTTTCTTAGAGGTGGCTAGCATTATTCTCAATGGAAGATTTATGATCTAAGGAGTTGAAAAGATTGATCTCCATGGGAGGTTGTTCTGATACCCTCTGGTGTTGGAAGGCTAGGCACACGAGATTGGGAGCAGCTATATTTGATGAGTTGGAGTGAGCAAATGCAATTTGATAAAACAGATTTGGTGTAAAAGAGGAGGTTTTCTTCAGGGTAGGAAGGGGTGCGCAAGGTTGGCTGCCTTGAAAAGATGGATTTCTCCATTTTGGTGCCTCTTCCTTCATGGATTGTACAGCCTACACTTGCCTAAACAAGTGCTCCTCTTCATATATCAGCGCATGCTGATATCTGTACTGCTCTTCCAACTTGTCGATTTCCATTGTCTGCCTCTCAAATTCCAATGCCACCTCCCTTATCATTGCAGGGCAACTAGGAGAGCTACTTGAGGGGATTCTCTAAATATTTTGAGTCTGATCCAAATTATATGAAGGAAAACAAAACCTATTATTTTGTGTAAAAGAAGTATACATACAAAAATGGATGATTTCTGATGGCACCAGGCTACTTAACCAGTAGATTTACTTAGAGTCGCTAGATGCTGAAGAAACTTGATTTGCTATAACAGGACCAGCATCAATCCTAAAAGTCTACTGCGTTATCAAACTTGTAGTCCCACCGGGCATGCCAAAATTGTTGACGCTAGAAAGTGCACCCAGTTGGTAGGAAAATGGATTCCTGCCCTCTCCCCGCAACATGGAAACTCCTCTCTTGCCTGTGGGATGATGAAGCAGGAGAGGAGAGTCTCTAGGTATGGGCTAGTTCCCTCTAATGTATCTTGCTTGTTTCAGGCAGTGCAAAAATATAGATATATAGATATACTGGGGGGATGAAAAGGGAGAAGAAAAGCATGAAAACAAACAGCCTACTCTAAAGAGGTGATACACCAAAAATGAAATGACCTTCTCACCTCCACTCTCAGGATCAAACAAAACATACATACACTGAGACTTGGTAGAAAGACCAGGCTACTGGAAATGACAGGGAGGTTCTTATAGAAAGCACAAGAAATAGGGACTTGCCAAGGTGCTGAGAAATACACACTGTAAGTGCCTCTCCTATTCTATACCTCCAAAATAGAACTCTACTCCTGGCAGCAATAGACGATGGCGCTTTGTTGATCATAGATTTGCTGGTGTTGGACCTGTGAGAGCATCAAGAGACAATGACTAGACACAGACCAACATTCAAGGCATACTCTGCACAATCCATTCAAGAAAGAGGTAAAACTATCTTTTATTGATTCAAGTGGAAAATTTGGAGAGCAGTGCTCTTTACAAAATTGGAGAAGATCCAGATAAATGACCAAGTCTATGTATTTATATGAGAAGAGCCAAGAGGAGTCTCATTGGCCTTTTACTTGCAAGTGGCAGCTTTAGTCTTCATTGAGAAGAGATAAAACACTATTGATGATGTCATAAGTTTGTTGGGACCATGCTTGCTGCCTCGTTTTGCATGGTAGTTTGCTCCTCTAGCGGTTGGGCGGGCCTTTTCCTATGTTCTACGTGTCTGATGTTGTGGGTGGTGATTTTACTGCCTAATGTCATGGATTGCATGCAAGACTTTTGCCGACATCAGCTGATTTGTTGCCAAGTGCAAAAATTTTGCCGACGTCGGTCGAGTTGGCTGCCGACCGTGGCAGCTTTGCCGATGTCGGCCGATGTTGATGGCTTTTTCCTCCACTTGCTGCTTTGGGCAGCAATTTTGCCGCTTACTGCTTATGTTGGCAGCATCTTTTTACCCACCATTATTGTGGGCGGTGATTTTGCCACCCACTGCATTGTTCTTGTAAACGTCTACCCTTCTTTTTGCCTTAGTGTTAAGTTCCCTGATTTTTTCCTCTCCCCTTTTGTGAACATTTGAAGACTCTACCTTATGCTACCGTGAACGCCAACGAACGAGGCCAATGAGCCAATGCTTTGAAACAGAGCTTTTGAACCCTAAAGGTGGACCTTACAACCTGAAATTAACTGGGCATGCAAAGCAAGTGTAGAAGGTGACCGAGATTTTGCCTGAGGGGCAAAATTGGGTCAACAAGAAGAATTGAACACATGCAAGTAGATCGATGTCTTGATAAATTGCTAAAATATAATCAAATGAAATAATTTAACAAATAAAAGAATACACCTGCTATTATGTGAACCATTTTTACATCTTTTTGAAAAATATAAAAAAAATTATGGAATTTAATTTCCTATACCAAACCAAAAAATGAAAAATGAAAATTATATCCTATTGAGCCAGGCCATAGGGAAAAACTTGTTTTTTGGGAAAAGAAGAAAACATATGGTACCCATTTATAACCTATAACTTATATCATGTAATAAGTAATATGTAACCTATAACCTTTGTAATTTGTATCAAAAAATGAATAATAATTTGATTGGTTTCCCCTATTTTGATGTGAATAATGTTTTTGCGTATAACTCATCTCAAAATAAAGTTTTGAACACACCATGTGACTTAGAGAAATAATGAAAAATCATACTCACACAAGATAAAATTTTGGGGCATCAAAAGATTACATAATTTATTGAGTAATTTTTAAAGATGGGGATTGAGATAACAATCCTAGATGAGGATCAGATGAACTATTATATTGATTCTTATGATGGGTGCTCAATTTTTTCATCCATGAAAGAGGGTGAAAGCTATAGAAAAAAATAGAGGGGAAATTTGTGGATGGCTATTATGATTTGAAATTTAATGTTAGATTAACAAGGGTGATGATGGTAAATATTGAACCCTGTCATAATAATTGATCTCAAAAGTGGGTAAAAATAAGAACAACTATGATGATATTTTGAAAAAGGATTCAATGAATTTATTGCAATATTGGTCTCTATCAAAATTGATGAATTTTTTTGTCAATGGGATAGGGATAGGATTGAAGATGGAATTAGGATAGAAGTGGTTGATTCCTGAAATGGGGTTGATGATAGGACTATTTAAAATGTAAAAGGTGTCATTTTGGCCAAGGGCATGAAAGGGGTTGTAATGAAAATGTTGAAAAACATTATGTATCCTGTTATGGGGAGATAATGGCATTGATTGTTTATAAAAGGTAAGATATTTTTCAAATATTATATTTTATGGGAGAATATTATTAGTTATAAGGATTTGAGGATAGTTAAATTAATTTTCTAGTGGGGAAATAATCTACTAAAAATCTTTGTGGAAAAGGAAGTAAGGATTTTTTTTACTATCTTTGCAAAGTTTGTGAAAGAATCTAAAAGTTATTGTGGATTATTAGTCCCACCTTTTTAATATACTTACCAAATCTACTTATATTTTTATTCTAAAAATTTTGATAAATGAGGATCGCCTTTGGGTGGATTATGTTTTCAATTTTGGTATTTATATTATGGGGAATGTCTTTTTAGGATTCATAAATCCTAAAAAGATATTTTTTATCCATCATAATTAAAATGGGCAGATAATTAGAAATTTTGGATTATTTTAAATAATGGGGTCTAGGTTGACTCTCAAATGGTTTATTTGATAGTAAATAATTATTTAGGGATGATAAAATGGGTGAATCAAATCCTTTCCTTTACTTCACCTTCCACTTCTTATGAGGAATTTTTGAAATATATGGACAATCATTTTAGGGCTCAATAAAAATCTTGTGCCTTTTGGGGGTTCGAAAAAATTGAGTGGGTTGATATTAAATTCAAATATTCAATATTATTTTCACAACTTTTTGACTGGTGGGTATATTTTCTTTATCTTGGACATGTGGATTTTGAAACCAATAGAGTAAAGTTTTTAAAGAATGTAAACAAAATAGATATTTATAAGACTCTAAGAATGGATAAGAAAACTCTCACGAAAATGCGTCCATGATCCAATCCTTTGAGGTTGGATAAAAGGGATGAGATTTTTTTTAATTCATGGTTGGATGCTTAGTTTTCCTCTAAGAATATAATTTCCACTAGGAAATGTTTTTCCTTAGGGACAAAGAGCTATTAATTCCATGAAAAGTGGATTAATTCCATGAAATGTGGAACTTCTCCACTAATGGGTCTAGGTAATTAGATCTTCATCTTAATATATTCAATGCATTTTATTAAAACAATTTCTCCTCTTATTCCTAATTTTGATATGGATGCATATTTTATTCCTTTGGGTCAATACACATACCTATCTATGTTGTCAAAAAAGATTCCCCTCCCAAGTTTCCTAATAAATTTTCTAATGTTATTGATCAAAGGAAAAAGGGTATAAATAAATGGTAATCTATGTTTTCATAAATTAGTAAAGGTGGGATGCTTAAGTATAGAATATTTTTTTGGATCAATGACTTTATGTGGTTTTATAGGAAGAATTCATGGTGGGAGAATTAATTTTAGATTGTTGAGGACCTAGATGGTCTGAAATTGGAAAAGTATAATTATGTCCTCTTTTTTATTTCCACCTATAGGATACATCTTACCTAGGTTTTTACCCCTAGATGCCAAGGAAGCAACCTTGGGTAGAAATAAATGGAATGTTTTTAATCATTATATTAAACTCTAATCATGAAATGTGAACTTTAGTGGACAAAAGTTCATAGGGATGCCAAGATTAATTTGGGTTAAATTTATCCCTTAACCATTTAATTTTGGCATACAAATATTTTTAAATCAATTGGAACCTTGATAGGTTAACATCTATCTTTTTATCCTAGTATGATAAATAGGCATTCCACCTTGTATATAAGAATTAAAGTTCATATGTATCCCCTTCAACTATTGGTGAGTGGTATTCAAATTATCTCTAAGAGGGTATATTACCATAAAAATTTTGAATATGAAACATTGGTCAGGGTGTGTCATTTGTGCCATTCCTCTAATCATAATATTTATTTTTCAATAAAAAAAGATTTGGAAAATAGAGACCTGATGGTAACTCTAATTTTTAAAATGATAAAAATAAGATGGTTTATAATAAAAATGTGGTGTCTCCTTTCATTATTTCTCATAAATAATAAATAACATAATTAGGATAATTTTTATTGGATCCTTTAAGGATAAGTTATAGAATAGACATTTAAGAAGAGAGAGGTGTTTTGTATGAGGAGCAAGGTATGGAAGATGGACTACAAGATTTTATTTTTGATAATCATGACATTACCTCCTCTTTCTCCACTCATAGAGTAATATAAGAGGTGATAGAATAAAAATCCATTGTTGATGTGAATGTACAACCATGGGTTCTTATTGTTGTTGAAAAATTTAAAACTTGTTTCTTTAAACCTATGGATAATGTTAGGTAGGATGCACAAGTGAACTATGATAAAGTAGACGGTGGAAATTTTTAGAAGCCAAATGTTCATCACATGGATGTTATTTCACAAAGAGTTTGGATTGAGAAATTGATTTCTCACAATGTCATTGTTGCAGAGGTTAGAGCTAAGTAATTGATAATTTATAGAACTATTGTGGAAGATGTTTAGGCTAATCAATAAATTATTTATAATGATTTTGTAAAATGTGTTCAAGCTAAGTAATTAATCAATCACAGTGTTTTTTAAGAAGATGTTTGAGTTGAGAAAGTGATTATTAAAAATGTTGTTGTAGAAGGTAATTAGTCTTCTACTCTATCTTCAGTATTCAAGTATTTATGAAATGGGTGTAAATAACATTAATATGGGATTTGTATCGCAAGATAAGAATGCTTCTTCTTCAATTTTATTTAATTATTTATAATTTTAATCCATCCCATATAATCTCTCATTTTTAATATTTTGAGGGTCCTCCTTCCCATCAAAATGTTCTTTTCTATGGATTTAATTTAAAATAGGATTTTTCTTCTCCTTCTAAATCACACTTTCAAGTGAAAAAAATAAGAATAAGGAGATTTGAGGATTAATTACTAAAGTTATATTCTTTCTATGATCCCATATTTCCCCAAAAGAGATCATCTACTAGACTATATTATAGAATGGAAAACACCTTCCAATTTTATCATGTTAGTTTTATCCTAGAATATCAGGGGCATTAATGCCAATGATAAAAAGTGTTTAATAAAATACCAATTGGACTCCATAAATTGGATATTATTTTTTTGTAGGAAAAAAAATTAAGTGAATAGGATGTAAAAGTCTTATTGAATTCTAAATGGAAACTCTAGAAAGGATGCAATAGTAACTATAAAGATAACTAAAGTGGTTTGTGTTTGTTGTGGAATCCTGCTTCAGTAAAATTTGATTTCCTTCTCAAGGATATAAATTAGGAGACCTATGAATTTCAGTCTTATAGGTAAAATATTTCTATAATAATTATAAATTATATATTCTGAATAATCTCATTTTTAAAAAGTAAACTTGCTAGAAAATTTTATCCACGTTAGATCAATGGGTTGATAATAAAAATTTTGTTTGAGAGGGGGGTTCAATGTAATTCTTAAACTTGATGATAATATTGGTTGAACCTAAAATATGTCACAATATCAAAAGGATTTAATGTTCTTTATTCCTTCTAATTATTTATTGTATTCTCCCCAAAAATTAGGTATATTCACTTTTAAAAACAAAAAAAGAGGTTTCAGTAATAATTTGAGCCTTTGGACATATTTCTCATCTCACTTTTTAGTTGTAGGGTAATTGTTTAATTGAGACTTTCATTTTAATGTTTCAAGTTTTGATTGCTTGATAATTTATTTAATTTTTAATATGGACAAGGTGCTAGAAAGATGTCCCATTAAGTTTGATAACATATGGCTCAAGCATCCTAATTTTAGAGATTATTTTAAATGAGTGGTGGCATAACTTTGAATAGAGCCTAGAATATTGGATGTTCAAGTGCTCTCAAAAATTACGATTATTGAAAGAGTCTTTCAAAGTTTGTAATAAGATAGTGTTTGGGAACTTTTTTTATGAAAATGTTTCATTGGAATACGAACTCATAGAATTAAATTTTTATAATTAGTTTCTCCAATGATAGTTGAATGTCTTTAAAATAAAAGGGAACTACTTACAAATCTCCATGCATTTTATCTATGGGAAGATATTTTTTTGAATAAAAAATCCAATAAGGTGTGGATTAAGGATGGTCATAGGAACATAATTTTTCCATCAATCAATGATTGCAAGAAGGTAGTTTAATTAGGTTTATTAGATTCAGAATGCAAAGGGTTTACTGCTAGATGATCTAGAAGAAATCAAACTTGAAGTTATAAGGTTTTTCAAAAAAACATCTAAAAATAATGTGTCAGAGGTCTAGGTTATGATTTTTTAATTCAATATACCCTATTTCATTACTTCTCAAAAAAATGAGGATTTAATGAAGCCTTATATTGAATAAGAGATTAATGTAGTCATTCATTTGATGGAACCTAATAAAGCATCTGGTCTGGATGGATTCCCCATAGATATTTTTTGTAACATATTTCATTATGAACTTATAGAAGTGGTGAATGAATCTCTAGTTTTTAAAATGTTACTCAAGGATTTGAATTTTACTTTCTTTTCTATTATCCCTAAGAAACTGAATCTAATCTCTTTTGTTGAATTTAGACCAATTTCACTCTTTAATACTATGTATAATATCATTTATAAGGCTATTTTAGAGAGATAAAAGGTTTATTTGCCTTTCATAATCTCTCCATAACAAGGAGAATTTGTGATAGAAAAAGAAATCTTATATGGGGTCATCATGACCCATTAAATTCTTCACACCTATAAATCAAATGGTAATTTGGGTATACTAATAAATCTAGATATATAAAATCCCTATGATAGAGTTAATTAGTTTTTTCATAGAAAATTATTACTTTCTTTACATTTTTTACAAGATTGGATTACTTGGGTGATGAATTATGTGACCAGGGCCCCTCCTTTTATGTCTTAATTAATTAATTCCCAATGGTATTTTTCCAAATCTCAAGAGGTATTTGGTAGGGGGGTCCTCTTTCTCCTTACATATTCATTATTATGATGGAATCTTTTGGGAGATACTTTGGGAGGCTGAGATGAACTAATATAATTCAAGGTTGAAGGCTCGTGATAGGGATTATTTAAATACACATCTACAATTTATAAATAACATAATTTTGTTTCATGTGGTAGAAATTTCTTAGGTAAGGGTTATTAAAAAAACATTTAAACTATATTAAAATACTTTACGATAGACAATCAACCTTCATAAATCACATATTTTTTATTAATGTTCTCAAATAAATGTATCATTAAATTTTGGAGATATTAGGCATTCCCATAGGGAATTTACCTAATAAATACATTAGTGTGACTTTGTTCATTGGTCCCATAAAATCCAAGTTATGGTATAATTTAATTGATAACATGCAAAATAGAGTATCTAGATGGAAAGCTAAATGGCTCAAATTTTCTAGAAGGGTAATTATAATCAAGATAATCTTCAAGCAATCCCCATTCACATCTTTTATGTTTTTTATGTTACTATTGGAGTGGCACATCACATGAATAAAATCAATATACATTTCCTTTGGTATGGTATGGAGGAGAAGCAGAAAATATTTCTTATAAAATAAGGAAATGTATGTAGATCAAAGGTGTTATGAGGTACAGGAATAAAGAATATGTAGGCCCATAACTTGACTTTGGGGGCAAATTTAGTTTAGTGGTTGTATGAATAATTTGTATCTCCTTGTATTTATTTTCTTCATGGTAAATATTTAGTTAATGAATCACCTAATATGATTTTTTATCTAAAAAATACACGTTTTGGTTTTCATATCTAGAATTTCATCTTCACTTCCAGTAAGATAATTTGTGACAACTTGACATTTGATGTAGGGAATAATGAATTGGAAAATTTTTGGTAGGATTATTGGCAAGGTGAATCAGTGCTTTGTCTAAGAGGGTATATGGATGATCTAAAACAAATTATAGAAGAAAAATGAGAACTATGGGTTTGTGATTTTTTGCAACTTTTGATACCATTGTTGTAAGTATCTAGGTTTGGAAATAATTAGAGGAAATTTAAGGACCAAATGATCAAAAATGATTTTTCCCCAAAATTTTATCTTGAGAATAATCTTTATGAGAAACAAGGTGGATTCCTTGAGATGGAAAGATGATAAATTGGGCATGCATAGTGTTATATTTTATTACAATGTGGTGGCTATGGAGGAGGTTATGGAACAAGGCTTACCCACTTCCCTATTATGAAAAAAAAATTATACACCCTAGGAAAACTCTTATTAATAACCTAGGGCTCACAACTCACACAATAATAATCCAAAATACATATATTGATCGAAAACACTTATTACAAACACAACATTCCTTTTAAGGAAGCAATAACACCATATCATTGGACTCTTTGAGGGGGAAACCTCCTATTAGAGCAAGCTCTAATTACAATTATTGTTCTTAGATGATTTATAATAGTCTATGCCCTTTTATTTATACTAGTTCTCATCTATCCAACTCCTCATTATTATGCCTATGGTACTAAACTACTATTCACTATTATACTAGTTATGTTACTATTCTACCCCTCTTTAGGTATATTACATTACATCCCCCTTATAATGTTTCACCCTTGAAACATGATAAGAATTACATAATAAAATAGGATGTTAAACAAATAGATGCCCAACCATGCATTCATTTAGGCTTCCACTTCTTCCTCTGGGGTTGGGATGTGAGCATATGCAACAACAATGTGAACTCAAACACTATAACATGAGGGTGAAGTGCATAAATATTGATGGTTGGAGCAACCTCAGATTAAAACATGATGTTAGAATCGATCAATGAAAGTTGAATCTTAACAATCAACATCTCAAAGTTAGAATAAGGGTGTACAAAATACGTTGTTTGGTGAGCTAAGGATACATGCCATCCCCCTTAATATTTATCTTTGAGGGATTTGGAGCTTTGATTCCCTATTTAGGCTGTATGATTATTGGCTTGGGCTCATCGAGGTCATATTCGAGAATGGTAGTTTCCTGAATGGGCTTGTCTAGAACCTGTTAAGGTGCATCCAAAAGGGAATCAATGTTTGGTTTGTTGATGACCTAAAGAGGTGGTGTTTTATATGGATGTAAGACCAAAAACAAAGGTGTCTCACCACAATCATGGTAGATGTGTCTTCTACAAGCTTAGCTAAGCCCATGGCTTCTATCAAGTTTTGAGTTTGCCATATTATAACTTCTTTTTGAAGTTCCCCATGGAGTCTATTGATGAAGAAAGTTATGAGGAAATCCTTATATAAGCCTACAATCTAAGTGGCTAGTTTGGAAAGGTCATTGTGATACTCATTCACTATGTTGGTTTGATGAAGATTAGTCAAAGTCCCAATGAAATTACCTTTAGATAAAATAGGAATCCCTATGATTATAATTTAGTGGATGTCGGTTTCAACTAAAAATGCATCCTTTATAATACAACTAATATTTTGATTTTTTTGACACTAACATATGATAAGACAACTAGATGACAAATATTATAAATAATGACTTAAAATTAACACATGATTGAAAACTAAAAGAATATAAAATACTAAGATATCCCTAAAAGACAATAATATAAATTTATCCCTAGTTAAGTGTCATAATGTATCACCCTAGTAAGACTCATAAAAATTACACAAATTTTACAGATCAAGTAAGATTTATAAAAACAACATAAATATTTGCACACAACATGAACATACTAAAAGACATACTAACTAACATATGAATTAACACCAATACTTTTGCATATTATAGAATATTGATGTAAGTAATTTTATATTTTGACTTGTGATTATCAAATTAAGAATAACCACATATGAGAAAGTATATAAGTAAAAATTAATTAAGAAATTGCATATGTAACATTGACACTAAATAGTAAAAAGATTAAATACCACTAAATATGCTAGATATAATACTTAACAAACCAAGCCTATAATACCAAGTACCACTTTAGTGGGGAGAAAAATCCTAGGCTAGGGAAGGAGGTTGTTTGGGCATAGTGGATAAAATTGACAGTGTGGGAGGTGGTGGGAAGGATAAAATTGATAGTGTGGGAGGTAGTGGGAAGGAGAAAATTGGTAGTGGGGATGATAGTTTGGAGGTGAAATTGGAGGCAAATCCATTGATGTAAAGACACTACCCTATAAGAGTTTCCAATGATAAAAGGAGATCTAGTGGTGGAGATACAAGGATCTAATCACTATGATGGATGGTGGTTTTGACATCATTACTAGATAGTTAGCCAAATCAGAGGGTTTAATGAGCCAAACAAGTTTGGATTGAGACAAAGCTATGGATCTAAGCAAAAAATTGGTGATGAGTTGGGAGATGTTGAGGATCCTATTATAGATAATCCAGATGCAAATCTACTAAGTTTAGGAGAAAACTAGTTGCTAAGGGAGGTGGTGAGTTAGATTACATAAGTTGGAGCTAAGTGGAAAGTCGATATGATATCTCCATTATAGGGGGATTAAAATGGAGTGAGGGTGTGAGTGAGGAGATGTCGATTCTTCCAAGTGGAGTGTTGATTGAGTGTAGGTTCCAAAAACTGGTATAGAAGAGTGCCAGATATGAGCTATCATTAATATTGAGTTGTCAAATTATGAGTAATATTGAATCCTAAGTGTGGATGGAAACATTGATTGAGAAGATTTGAAGGTGGACTAATGGTTGATGAGATTGGAGACATGTTGGGGATAAAGAGAGCCAAAGTGTCGGTGAGATTAGGTAAAGGATATGAAGATTAGGTCTATCATATTACCAAAGCTGAGTTGGATGAAACCTTTGATGCTAGATCTAAGCATTCAAAATATAAGGCCATATCCAAGCCTTATAATGACTAAACCCTTGAAACACAGTCAATGTCATATGTTAATAATGAAAAGGACCATGATGCCAATAAAGAGAGATAAACCATATGACCAACAAAGAAAACAAATCATACATAGAATTTTATCATTGATTAACACAAATAACTTGACCCTTCAACAAGATAAGACTACATATGACTACAACCCTTAATCTAAATTACTGAAAACTATTTCCCAAAGTGGAGATATACAAAATAGATGCAAGGAAATGTTGTTGGGTTGTTTGTCTTTGTTTCTATTCAAATTTTGCTTTCTACATTCAAGAGAGAATTAAGAAACTAAGAGATGGTCAAGGCTTGTATGTACCTGGATATAGTCTGCGCACCGTAATCCAGACGCTGTGAGAACTCCTCTTTGGCTGTGGAGGAATGACACTTGCAAAGAAAAGAGACTTGGACAAAAGAAGGCATTAGATGGATAGATGGTGGGTTGCCAAGCGAAAGCTTGATCCCAGAAGTATGAAGACTTCCTTAAGGGATATCAACCCACTAGTCAAAAAAGAAGTATGTCTGATAAATAGCAGAATATAAAAGACTAAAGTGATAAAAGATTGAAATAAAATGGAAGTAGAAACTTACCTGAAAGATGCTGTCAAATTGATCACAGTCGCTGGCGTCGGTGGTCCTATCGGCGTCGGTTGGTCAAGGTCTACCGACGTCGATTATACTATCGAAGTCGGTTGGGGTAATGGCCGACGTCAGTCGGGGTAGTTAGCTTGGACAGGGTCTGGGCAAGTCTGTGGTCTGTGGACAGGGTCTGGTCAGGGTTTTGGTCAGTGGACAAGGCCAAGGAAGGGTCTAGGTTTGTTTGAGTGGTCTTGAGATAAAGTTTTGGGCTTGGTTGAATGGTTTGGGGTCTGGGTCTAAGAGTCTGGTTGAATGGCTAGAGTGTATGGTCTGACAGAGGATGGAGGCAACAGGGAGGTGGAGCAGTCAAGATTCGGGTCTGGCTTGGTTAACAGTCTAGTCTGGGGAGATATTGTTTGAAAGCAATAATTGAAAAGAGAATAAAAACATAGACAATATACTTGCCTGTGCCTTGTTGAAGGTGTGCTACTGATGATTCTCGTACTTGCTGTTGATGTAGCTTGTGTGGAGAATCTTGAAGCTGTTATTGCACCTGAGGGAGAGAGTGAGAGGCTTGGCTGAGAGATTGGTAGAATGGCGGATGGTCGCAAACTGAAGATTGAAGGATTCATGATTAGCTCCTGAAATCCAGACTTTGATTCCTGATTTTGATTAGAAATTGTGATTTTTTGTGATTAGTCCTAGATAAGGTTAGAAGACAATTTTAAGTAAACTGACATCGGTGATCCCGCCAGTGTCGGTCGATAGTTGACAGACGTCGGCCGGTGGAAAACGGTTAAAAGGGCCAACAACCCCATTCTCCATCCGCTAAGTGCATAGTCAGTGGAAGAATTGTCGAAGGTTAAGATAAATATGCACAAGAGTTGGTTAGGCGATTGGAGAGGAGTAAGAATAGGTCTTGGGTGAGTCATAAGGTGGGAAATGGTCCAAGGTGAGGTGTCCTAGGCGAGGTGTCATGGGTGATGTGTCCAAGGAGGGGGGTTAATTCAAAATAAGTTTATTATTTTAAATTAGTAATTGCATGTTTTAGGAATGGGTTAGGAGTGGACCAAGGGGGAAGGTGATCAAGGGTTAGACACTATTTAGGTGTCTACATTTGCCCCTTTTGTCTTATTGGTTGCTCTAAATGAACTGCAAAACAAAAACACGAGTCGGTTGCCCCAGGTATGGGATAAGGTTGATTTCATCTTGTTGGTTGTTCAAGTGAACTATAAGACAAAAATAGGCGAGGGTTGGTTGCCTCGATTATGGATGAGGTATCCCCCCTCAAAGCAGTAGATGAGAGAAAGGAACCTGGAATTGGGTGTTGATTTGACAAAGAGTGGATGAAAAGGGTGAAGATAAAGTGAGAACACTGCAAAAGTTGTGATTGCGTGTACACCACTTCACGAGGATGGTCAGGTCAAATTGTCGCAAGTCGAGAGTCAAGGAGTGCTAAAAGTGAAATAACTGAGCCCCAGCATTTAGTCATCTGTTGATTGGGTTATTTAATATAAGCTGACGCTCCAATGGTCGTCGTGTTTTAGGTATCCAAGGCTTAGGAAGTGCTCCCAAAAACATGAAAATGTCACAAGTAGTGTGGATCAAGTGTGAAGGTCATGATCTCCTATACTTGTGAAGGGCAAAAATTTGCGCATAATTTTGCTAACCAATCATGAGGTAGCATACATGCAAAAACAACCAAGGCAAAATCGCTTTGGAAGTAGTCGCAGTTAGAGGAGATGGTCATGATCTCCAATGTCTGGTGGTCGATGGATGGAGGCAAAAGTGATCTCAAGTGGGCTACAGGGGGCCAAAATGACGTGGTCTGAAGGACTGACTGATTGGGGGCATGATTTTGGGGCAACAAAGAAAAAAGGAGGTTGGAAGGATGCCGACATCGGTGACAAAAACTGACGTCGATAGAGAAAATAGGTCGACGTCGGCACAAATCGACCGACATCGGCAAATTAGGGCACACATATGCCGATGTCAGTAGCCTACCAAATCTGACAAAACCAAATTGGCGGCCCACCAAAAGTCATTTACTACTTGTTGTCTGAGAGAAAAAAGAGATCTGGAGTTGATTGAGTGAAAGTGACCCAGCGCTGACCGAGGAGTGGTGCGAGGTGGCAGAGAAACATTGGTGAAGAGAAGGAGTCGATTGGATGCTGCAGGGATGTGTGTGGGCCAGGTGAAGTGTGAGGGTAGAGAGACATAGTGAACATGGCAGAGGGGAGTAGAGGATCTGTGGGAGGTCCACCACCAGTGGCACCCATTGTGCCACCATGCTGACGATGTCGGGATGAGGTAGGAGGGTCCTGAACCCTATTTAGACTATTTTTGTTTTGGATTTAGTTTTTGTAATTTTTGTTGTTTTTAGGCAGAAATCGAGGGGGAGGGGTAGCTAGGAGGGTGGAAAATGGATCTATGAGAGATTAAGAGTCTTTTAGAGGGTTTTGGGGGGTGTAGGGGTTAAAAATGGGGAAGCCCTAATTTTTAGGGCTCACCTTGTTCGGCCCTAGGGCCGAACCAGTCACTGACGTCGGCGGGTTGGTTGGCATCGGCCAACCAGTGACCGGCGTCAGTCGCTAACCTACTGACATCGGTCACTAAGTGACTGATGTTGGTTAGGTGAGAGTTATCACTGACACACTAACTGATGTCGGTGGCTACCTGGTCAGAAAGAGTGGTGAAAAATGGTCAAGTCGAAAGGTCGAAGCTACGCCAAGGGCTTCTCGGGTGTCGAGTTAGGCATAGATGGTCAAAATGGTTGGTAAAATAGAAAGAGTAGGAATAGTTTTAACATGAGATTGACTGTGGGTGGATGCAGGCGAGGCAGACTCTGATGTTGTGAGATCGCCTCCTGACCTTGCTGACGTAAATGCGTGAAGGCATGACAGTCGAGGAGTGGGCACAGATGAGCACAATGGGGCTAGGCGGTCTGAGACACTACTGCAGAGTGGCGAGGGATGTGAGCCTCATGGTGGCATTGATCAAGTGGTGGGACCATGCCACCAACACCTTCCACCTACCCACGGGTGAGATGATGGTCACAGTCGAGGATGTGTACCAAATTTTGTAGTTGCTGGTACACAAAGCTGACATTTATGTGTGCTCGAGAGAGGCACATGATATACACATGGTCACGCTGTTTGGGGAGCACGTCATGGAGACGAGCTACCATTCAGCTAGTTTTGCTTATGAGCTTTTGTATGCGATGGATGAGGGCGCACATTGGCTGGCGGTTCTAATGATGATCAGCATCACAGTCTATGTGTTGCCAGATACAGAGGAAGGCAAGTTCCCAGTGGCCATGATCAGGGTTTTGATGGACATGCTGGAGTAGTAGACAGTGTTCACCTAGGTGCCCGTCTTTTTGGCTCAGGTATATAGAGAGCTATGGGGCATCAATCGACAGTGATGGTACAGTCTGTGTGTAGGCCACCTTCTGCACTATTGGGCATATGAGCATATTGTGGTTACCTGACCTCTCAGCCTCCCAGTGGCGATCTAGGCTGGGTTAAGGGTCAGATTCAGGTGATGGTGCGAGGTGATAGCGTAGACGCGGGTGGATGGAGTGGTCAGGGATATTGATCACTATCAAGGGGTACTAGACGCCCTGATTCCAGTAGATATCATCTGGAGACCATACTTGGTGTATCCAACGTTTAGAGACCAGAGTGAGCAGATGGTCGGGACTCAGAGCATGCGATGGGTTAGAGGTAGGTGAGTCAGTGAGCTTGAGAGGATCCCAGCAGAGAGAGTGCAGTGCCAGTATGGGCTGCTATAGGATGTACCTCCCACGTTTCCACAGTACAGGTGGGATGATATAGAGGTGCCACTCCCACTGCCAGAGGAGACAGAGGAGCCAGATTTTGAGGAGTTGCCGGCAGGACTTGGGATAGCCGACCCAGGGTGCACAGAGGCCTACACAACATGGTGGATAGGATGGTACATAGGCATACAGGTAGGTCTCCAGCTGGATCTGTAGGCTGTTACCAGGGAGCAGGATACAGCTCACAAGGAGAGGGACACTGCGCAGCAGGAGAGAGACATGGCTCAGGCCCAGATCATAGTTTTACAGGGACAACTAGTAGAGGTTACAGGGCAGTTGACAGTGATGATGAGTCAAGTGACAGTGTTGATGGATTAGGTCACTCTGTTATAGGGATAGCTGGCTACAGCCCAGGCACAGGCAATGGCAAGACATGTTTTGAGAGGTCAGGGTTCGATGTAGCAGCCCTCACAACAGCTAGCATTTTCATAGGGGCTAGAATAGTTAACATCGGTGCAGTTAGGTCAGCCACAGCCACAGGGGTCATTACAGGGCATGACAACAAGATAAATGGGTCCATCACAGACTGTATCTCTAGTTAGGTACAGTGATGCGCTAGACGAGATCGCTTATTATGAGAGGGCCATCAGGGGGTTCCCTCAGATACAGTGATACTCAGAGATGCAGGCAGAGTAGAGTTAACAGAGGTCTATGTCTCGAGTGATGGCTTTTGGGTCTCGTAGATGGCACAGATCAAAGGGGGGAGAGGATACAGCATTTTTCCGGCCACCGCCACCACCACCACAGCCATAGCCTTGAGGGGCAGACTTTGAGATTTATTTTTGATGTATATACTGGCCTGCGAGCCGTTGATGTGAGATGTATTATATTTTGTTGAGAGAGAGAGACAGAGACAGATTGTGTCATTGTATAAAATATTTTTATATATATATGATGATGGTTTTGAATCATTGATGTGTTATAGATGTTTAATGTTTAATGTATTGAGTATTTTTTATTATGATGATGATGCATGTTTTGATATTATGTTTATGATTATAATGTTATGATTATTAAATATGATGATGATAATGTGATAATGCTAATAATGAGAATGGTCATGACTTTTAGATTAGATGATGATGCGTAAAGATTATGTGATAGTGATATTTATGTTATGACTTGAGGATTATATGATGTGAATGCTTAATTGTGTGATGATGATAATGTGGTTGTGATTAATGATTATGATATAAATGATGAAAATGATTATGCTAAAAATTATGAAAATATGTGATTGGTTGTGATGTGATTGGCAGGTGATGAGAGAAGGAGATGGAAGAAAGTGACGAAGAGAATGGCCGAGCTAACCCCAGAAGACCCCATGTCAACTGAGTGCTACCTACATAGCCCTTGTCGTTAGGGCCTCAGACCAATGTAGTTCTCCCAAGAAGGGAGGAAAAAGATCAAAGTGGTTGATTTTGGTCATGATAAGGATATAGCATTTCCCATATGTCTGAGGGTACATGCTTGAAATGATAAGGAGGAGATGATGCTACAACTTTTTTCCAAATGGTGTAAGCTATAACATTGGTCGGGGTTTTTCATCCCTAGCAACTATCCATATTTGTGATGGATGTTTGCTAAAAATGAATTGCAGGTCAATTTATGTTTCAGCAAGTAATGGTTTATGCTTGACATAAATTGTGTGGTTGATGATTTCTATGTGTATTGAATAAGTAGGTTATGTGAGTTATTTGAAAAGAGTCAGACTGAGTCTTTGTGACCAAAGTGTAGGCAGAAAGTAAAAGGCATAAATGCCCTTTTATTGACAAGGACCAAAATGACGGCATAGACAAGGGTTGTTAGAACCAAGAGCCCCATTTATGCGTTGCATCATTGACCATAGTTATGTTAGAGCGGTAATCGAATCACTTTTGACATTAAAGTGAGCTCGAAGTTCCTTGAGTAGGTGATATGATAAGAGGAAAGGGGTAACCCGTTTTAGAGTATGGATAACTTTGCCCCTTTTTATAGGAGAATTTGAGACAACTATAAGTTAAGTCCATGACTTGGTTTTTTTTTTTTTTTTTAGAGAGAGAGTGGATTGATCAATGCGGGAAGTCCACATAAAGATGTCATTTGTTTGGTGGTCATTTGTGAAGCTGATCGATGAGGGAAGCTTCTAAGAAAGTGTTGTTTGTAGCAAGATTTAGTCATAGCCATCCTTCGAAAGAGTGGTCTATACTTTGCTTTATAGATTTAAGGACTTTTAAATAGCTGTCTTTCGAGGGAGCAGTCTATTAGCTACAGCAATGATATAACAACTATCCTTCGAGGGAGCAGACTGTTTTTTGATTTGATTTTGTGACCTTGGATATTTTGACATCTTGATTTAGTTTTGACAGAATATTGAGTCATGGACAAGACTTATAGAAGATCAAGGTCTCCCTTTTATTAGGACGAAGCATCCATACGTCATAAAAGGGTTGTAGAGGATTTTGTTAAGGAAAAAGGGTGAAATGGATTAAGAATTAAAAGGACAAGGATTGCTCAAGGGATGAGCTTAAGTTAAATGTCAAGTGGATGAGTACTTGACTAACAATAGAATGGTCGTAGATGCAAAGCATTAAGGGGCTCAAGTTCTGGTCGGCCTTCAAGAGAAGACAGACGATAAGTCCCTGATCCATACTTGTGCGTGATGATATAAGGTTCGAGTCAATTAGGAGCAAATTTGCCCCATTTGCCTCTTCGAGATTGGTCACAATGATTAATGACGGTTTGAAGAAGTGATAGGTGCTTGGTTGGTTGATGTTTGATAATTGAAGTTTGGTCGAGGTTTGGTTGATGTTGGTCAGGGTCATGATAAGAAGGTTGATTGATGGTTGGTCGAGACTTGGTCAAAGTTTGGTCGAATGTCTGGTCAAAGTTGGTTGAATGTTTGGTTGACTGTTTGGTCGGGGTCATGATAAGGTTGGATTCCCCCAGTCGCTTAGGGAGAATGTTGGATAAATTGGTCAAGGTCGGTTGAGGCTTGGTGGCTAAATGGACTGTGTTGATGTCGAATAATGGGGTCAAAGGCGGCAAAGGGACCATAGTCTAGCATGGAGATCTCGATTTAGGCGATGAGGTTTGAGAGGCATGGGTCAGTGTTGATAATTTATCGAAGAGGTGGTCAAGAGGGTCTTTGATGAGAAGGGAATCCTTTCTCTATTGTTGACGAGTGACAGCTTTGAGAGTGCAACAAAGCTCAGTGTCATGTCCCAGAGTGTGATGATAATGACAAAATTTAGAGTTGTCAAACCAAGATGGCCTTGATCCGAGAGTTGATGAGTGGGGTGGTGTTGAAGGTTTGCTGATAACGTGGTCGAGAAGAAGGGTGTCATTTCCTAGACATTGGTGAATGAAAACCTTGAGGGCACAACAATGCTCAGTGTCGTGTCCAAGTGTGTGATGATATGCACAAATGCGAGTGTCGTCAAACCAGGTTAGTTTTAGTCTGATAAATTGATATGGTTTAAGAGGCGGAAGATACATATGAGAAGACTATAACAAATGCTGTAATAGCAAGGCATAAGAACCTGCTAACAGGTCTAGATATTTTGTTATAGTGAGGGTTGATGACTTTGGTTTGAGAGGTGTAAGAGGCATAGGTCGA
Source organism: Torreya grandis (assembly GCA_037957365.1). NCBI lineage: Eukaryota > Viridiplantae > Streptophyta > Pinopsida > Cupressales > Taxaceae > Torreya > Torreya grandis. The sequence continues at coordinate 2,182,532 of JARHVA010002129.1, read as the reverse complement.
TGGTTTGGAAAAGATATATGTTTGACGGGTTGAGGGAGTAATAGAGGCGACTTGCCTCTGTGAAGAATGGGAGTGGGAAGAACTCCTATTAAAGTGGATGAATGCGGACCCAAGATTGAAGGTAATGACGAAGGTGGGGGAGGAGTTCTCTGGTATGGTCTAGTGGCCTTCTTTGATATGGTTTGAAGGCCATTATTGTGAAAGGCAAGGTTAGATGTGGGGCGAACACCAAGATGTTCAATCTCTTTTGGTAAGGTGGGTGCTTGTGCGAGTTTAGGCTTAGATGTGGACAGAGGTGAGTGAGATGTAGCAATCTCAGGCAAAAGGCAAGAGAAAACTGTGACTGGGTCTTCCTCATTTGAAATAGGTGAAGAGACTAATTCTTCTCCTGGTAGAGAAGAAATAAGAGAGTGCGGCTCCTCAAGAGGGCAGGAGGCAGGGATGATGGTGCCTTCTATTTGTGCTTAAGGATTAGGCAAGGTAGGGTCCTCAGATGAAGGTAAGGCTAATGGCGTTGGCATAGTCAAGGCATCCTCTAGTATAAGAGAGGTAGATGGAGGACTAATAGGAGAAGAAAGTTCTTCATCCTGTGATGGAGGAGGTTGGTGAGAGACAAGAGGCAAGATAGTGTTGACCGTATGAATGTCATGGTCTTGAGGGTCATTAATTATGGTTTGGACGTTGTTTTGAGTAGGTGGATGGTTTAGGAATGGTTGTTTGAAGATGATGTGTTGGTTGGGTGGCGCATTTGGGTTATCTAAAATAAGATCCCCCTTATCGATCATGTCTTGGATGATGTTTTTGAAGGTTCGGCAATTGTCGATGTCATGGCCTTGGATGCGGTGAAAGTGACAGAAGTCGGCCTCCCTATACCATGTAGGGAGGGCTTTTAAAGGGTCGAATTGAGGTGGTCAGATTAGAGGGAGATTGAGGACCCCCAGCTTGAGTAGTTTTTCCAAAACGGAAGCGTATGATTCTCCAAGTGGAGTGTATGAATGATGAATGTACCGTTGTTAGAATTGTTTGGTGATGCTTGCAGATGTTGAAGGTTGAGAGTAATTAGTTGTTGTCGATGATGGTGATCTAATTACCACAGTGTTGGCCACTCCTTTGGGTTTGGAGTTGGTAGAAGAAGAAGGTCTAAAAGAAGAGGGGTCATTGGTTTTTGCATTGGTATTACACAATTTGACCTTATCCTCTTCAATGGTGCGGAGTTCAAGCTTTCGAGCCATGGTGAAAGCTTCATCAAAAGTATGAAATGTCTGAATCTGCAAGGTAGAAGAGATGTGCCTGGCACATACTCGAGAAAAGAGCTCGATGAGCTCAGGTTGAGGTAAGGAGAAAGAGAGCTGGTTAATCAAGCCTCTCCAACGGGTGACAAAATTGACTATTGATTCGTCATCGAATTACTTGATGGAGTAAAGGTCTGTGATTGAGACTTATTTGGTGATGTTGATAGAAAAATGGTCGAAAAATAATTGGGCAAGTTGAATGAATGAAAAGATAGAATGCCTGGTAAGAGAACTATACCAGTCAAGGGCGAAGCCAGAAAGGGACATAGGGAATGTGCATAAAAGTAATGCATCATCGTGGGCAATAAGATAGCAGGCATTTCTGAATGCCCATAGATGTTGTTGCAGGTCCTCCTTACTCTAGAAGCGAGTGAATTTAGGAAGCTCCCATTGGTTGGGGTATGGTCGGATAGGGACAGAAGGATGAATGGGATCGTTGCAAATTTGTTCATACGAGAGAGCATTGTGTGAACTAGAGATAGAGGTCTCGAGACTGGACATTTTATCCATCAGCATTTTAATGATGTCTACTGATGGATTGACAGATGGAGCACCCCCTAGGTTGTAGGGTGCTTGAAAAAGGCTAGAGGAGGCATACGACGTAGTCGATTGTACTAGTAAGGGGGCATCGTACAGATGACTAGTCGCAGGGACATAAGTGGAGGCCAAAATTGGTTGAGTTATGAAGGTCGAGGGTATAAGTTGACTAGATACCGCCAAGGGTGGTTGTGTGATGGCACTGGTAGAAGGATAGGTTGGCACTCCTGCATTCATGGGTGCAAGAGTGTGAGGGGTCAAGACAATCAAGTTCTGGTATGATGTAGAACTTGGTTGAATTACGTGTGGTTGAGGGGGTAATGGAACCCTGATGGAGGTTGGTCTAAAGATGGATGGAGAAGCCAAACTTTGCATATTGGCCATGGTTGGGTAAACGGTTGAGGCAAAAGGCTGGGTAGCAGACAGTGTTAATGTCATCACCGCTTCACTCGAAAGGTCTCACGTTGGGTCTCTTGCGAGATAGTTTTGGAGGGTTGTGACGTTGAGGTCCAAGAATCTTTTAAAATCTTGGTCCCCTTCAGGGATGATGGGAGTCTGAGTCAGGGTCGGTCCTGTAGGAGTTCTTCTAGTCTTCGAGTGGAACTCCATGATAGGATTGGTTAGGGATGAGAGAGCATGGTCAAGAAGAGGGTTAGGTTCCAGAAACTGTGTGTTTTCAGTTTCAAAAACTCAAAATGAGGTTTTGACAAAAAAAGGGGTCGGGATTTAAGTTGTTGTTTTGGAAAGAAAGTCAGTGACAGTGACCAACGTCGGTTTCAAAAACCAATGTCGGTAAGGTAAAATTATCGACGTCGGTCAGATAACCGATGCTGGTGGAGGGAGGTTGCCGACGTCGGTTATAGAACCGATGTCGGTTACTGTGTTTTCTAGAAACTCAGAAAAAAAGTTTTTGGAAATGAAAAAGGCATCCTTACTAGCTCAAAAAAGACAGATAAAAATAGAAAATAAGATGAGAATAGGCAGATCCTAGTGTTAAATCTCTAGAAACAATTTTATTAAGATCGTGTGGCTTATGCCTTAATGTGATGTTTGAGGAGGTTGGCTGTTAGAAGGGTCCTAGAAAAGGTAGTCTATGGATGGTTTTAGGTTTTGTTTAGGCGCTCAAAAGTCTGTGTTAGGTTCCGTACATGGCCTGGTGCTAAGGAGCAAGCTCCCCTCACTTCACGATTCCAGTGGTTAGCTAGTTTTGCTTAGCCAAAATATACTTTCGCTATAGATTAGACTCTGCCAGAGAATAGAGTGGGCTTTCCCCTTGGTGATGAAATCCAAGTAGGATCGTCGAGATAGGTAAGGTATCCGCTGGGGGATGAAATCCCAGTCAGGCCTTGTCTCAGGTAAGTTTGATGTTTGTTTTAGTGCAAGTGGTTTAGGTTGTGTAACATGAAGTGGACTAGATTAATTCAATATGTGGTTTGTTAATTACTATGTGTGGTCTAATAAATGCAAGCACAAGCAGAAATGCAATGCAATAAGTTTTAAGCCCAAGTTGAAATGTTAAGTTGGAATGAAAACAAGTTGAGAAAGGGTTGGAGGATATGATTTTGGACTAGTCTAGAAATGCAAGAAAGGAAAAGAAAAGTTTTTTTTATTCCTGCTTATGATGTCTTTTTAGAAAAAAAGGAAGAGGTGAAGAGGGATAAACCTAATGCACCTAAATGAAAAAAAAAGGAAAGGAACCCAAGGAAGGCTCTAAGGGTCCCACTGGGCGTGCCAGAATGTTTCTATTCAAATTTTGCTTTCTATATTCAAGAGAGAATTAAGAAACTAAGAGATGGTCAAGGCTTGTATGTACTTGGATATAGTCTGTGCACTGTAATCCAGACATTGTGAGAACTCCTCTTTGGCTGTGGAGGAATGACACCTGCAAAGAAAAGAGACTTGGACAAAAGAAGGCGTTAGATGGATAGATGGTGGGTTGCCAAGCGAAAGCTTGATCCTAGAAGTATGAAGACTTCCTTAAGGGATATCAACCCACTAGTCAAAAAAGAAGTATGTCTGATAAATAGCAGAATATAAAAGACTAAAGTGATAAAAAATTGAAATGAAATGGAAGCAAAAACTTACCTGAAAGATGCTGTCAGACTGATCACAGTCGCCGGCATCGGTGGTCCTACCGGCGCCGGTTGGTCAAGGTCTGCCGACATCAGTTATACTGTTGACGTCAGTTGGGGTAATGGCCGGCATCGATCGGGGCAGTTAGCTTGGATAGGGTCTGGGCAGGTCTGTGGTCCGTTGACAGGGTCTGATCAGGGTTTTGGTCAGTGGACAAGGCCAAGGAAGGGTCTGGGTTTGTTTGAGTGGTCTTGAGACAAAGTTTTGGGCTTGGTTGAATGGTCTGGGGTCTGGGTCTGAGAGTCTGGTTGAATGGGCAGAGTGTATGGTTTGACAGAGGACAGAGGCAACAGGGAGGTGGAGCAGTCAAGATTCAGGTCTGGCTTGGTTAATAGTCTAGTCTGGGGAGATATTGTTTGAAAGCAATAACTGAAAAGAGAATAAAAACACAAACAATATACTTACCTGTGCCTTGTTGAAGGTGTGCTACTGATGATTCCCATACTTGCTGTTGATGTAGCTTGTGTGGAGAATCTTGAAGCTGTTGCTGCACCTGAGGGAGAGAGTGAGAGGCTTGGCTGAGAGATTGGCAGAATGGCAGATGGTCACAAACTAAAGATTGAAGGATTCGTGATTAGCTCCCGAGATCCAGACTTTGATTCCTGATTTTGATTAGAAATTGTGATTTTTTGTGATTAGTCCTGGATAAGGTCAGGCTTCGGCCAACAGTTGACCGACGTCGGTGGGTGGAAAATGGTTAAAAGGGCCAACAACCCCGTTCTCCATCCGCCAAGTGCATAGTCAATGGAATAATTGTCGAAGGTTAAGATAAATACGCACGAGAGTTGGTTAGGCGGTTGGAGAGGAGTAAGAATAGGTCTTGGGTGAGTCATAAGGTGGGAAATGGTCCAAGGTGAGGTGTCCTAGGCGAGGTGTCATGGGTGATGTGTCCAAAGAGGGGGGGTTAATTCAAAATAAGTTTATTATTTTAAATTAGTAATTGCATGTTTTAGGAATGGGTTAGGAGTGGACCAAGGGGGAAGGTGATCAAGGGTTAGACACTATTTAGGTGTCTACAGTCTTGACACTAATATTAACCAACTATTGACTACAAAATTAATTTTAATAAAGTGTATGTGGAGGGTGAAATGAAACTAGATCTAATACAAGACAAGACAAATAGTAAGCTAAAGTACTGCAGACTAGATCTAAACAATAAACAATGCACTTACACACTAAGTGACTGAGTGATTCAAACCACACAAAAATAAAAAAGTATTTCTTTAACCTCAAATTTTACTAAAACAAAAAAATGGCCTTGGAAAGCACTTTGATACCATATGTTAAAAATCTAGGGCTCACAACTCACACAATAACAATCCAAAATGCATATATTGATCTAAAACACTTATTACAAACACAACATTCCTTTTGAGAAAGGAATAACTCCATATTGTTAGCCTCTTTGATGGGGTAGCCTCTTATTAGAGTAATCTCTAATTACAATTCTTCTTCTCTACCCAACTCCTCATTCTTATGCATGTGGTACTAAACTACTATTCACTATTCTATTAGTTATGCTACTATTCTACCCCTCTCTAGTTATATTACAACTCCTTTGGATAGATGGAGTATTTGGAGATAATATTTACATAGGACACAATTTAAAAGATGTGATTTTTTGGGCCTTCCATATGTTTTTTATGTAAATAATATGGGGAATCATTGAATCATATTATTTTACATTGTTACTACACAACAAATATTTGGTCATGTTTATTTTATAGGCTTCATCTTTCTTGGGTACACCCAATATCTATTATATAAATGTTTATGGCTTAGCCTTTGGTTTTGAAACACCTCACATCTCTTTTGCAGGCTACTCCTATGAATGTTATTTGGCATATTTAGAAAGAGAATAAAAATAGAATCTTTGAGAATAAGGCTATGGGTTGGGAGAGACATTGAGATAAGATTGAAATAGATATTTTAGGTAGTGTTCCTTTTTATTCTAACATTAACAAAAATATGTTAATCCCATAAGAGCTATAAATTTTAGAAAATTGGTCAATATTGTTTAACCTTTAGTGACCCTTAATAATGATATGAATAAAAGGGACCATTTAGATGCTAGATAGATCCCACTAAATAATGTTTTGGTTAAAGTATACTTTGATGGAGCTTATAGAGGTAATATTTGGCTTTTTGGGGTTAGTTGTTTGTTATTAAACTTCCTAAGGAAGTTTTTATGGGTAGGTTCATTTTTTCTCCCTAAAGCTACTAACAAGGAGGCTGAATTTGTGGCTTTGTTGGATGGGATCAAGTTGGCTCGAGAGAAATGTTTTGAGTATATAGAGGTTGAATGGGTCTCTTTCATCATTATAAATGTTATGAAAAATGGATCCACACCAAATTATAAGTTGGATCAGACTCTTTTAAAAGAGCACAGGCCCATAATTTTTTATCAAACAAAAGAATAATTACATATATAGGCTTGAGATCCCCTTAAAATGTGTAAATAGTTATCACACTATCCCTAATTTAAGGGGACTATTATTATAAGACATCACATGATTACCAATATAAGGAACTAGTTATATACATCACATGACATACTATCTAGAAATATAACATGTTCACATGAATATCTCTGATATCCCCCTACCCATTGTGAACATGGGAGAAAGGAATCACATTCTTCAAAATCTTATCTCTAAAAGAATCCTTAGAGAAGGTACACCTCCATCAATTTTTCTTGTAACCTTTGTAAAGGTGTAACTCCTAAGTTCAATTCCTAAGTTTCTAAACTCTCTCTCTAAACTCCTGAATATATAATTTCTTGAAGCATCTAGACAAAATCCATGTTGATTTTACCTCAAAATCCTTATTCTACCCTCAAAAAGGAAGCTTATTTTGTAATTTGAGTTTTTCACACATGTTGACATAGAAAAAGATTTATTTTAGCACACCACATAATATAATATGAAAATAAAATATTTAAGGACTAATTCCTCTTTGCCTTTGTTTATATCCTCTACCTTGATCGATGCCACTTGATTGTGAAAAACATAGGCAACTACCACTACTATTATAATCTACCTTCAGCTTTAGTTGATTTGGCACATATGTAGTGCTACTAATGCGATGTGTGTCCTCATCATTAGTAGTTTGTGAGAGCTTAATATATAGCCTCTAACCTTCATTGCCTTTATCCTCCACTATTACACTACTTAGTATATTTCATCCTGTCATTTTTTAATAACATATCCCCCCACCCCCCACAAGTCTGACATCATGTTCACCTAATAGTGCATCCATTTACAAGAGGATTTTGACACTTTGATATAAACAACATATTTTTTATAACACTAATACTATACATAAATGAACAACATAAAAATGACCCTATTTTTTATTATTGACATTTATTGGCCTATTTTTTAATATTGATGACATGACAACATATAATTATTGACACAATATCAAATAATGACTATTATAAAAACTCTAGTCCTAGTTATAGTAATAAACCAAAAATAACAATTGAATATATAAATTTGATAAACTATTAAGCATAAATTTAAGTTATTTTAAATTAAGTATTAAAAATACTTAAAAAATCTAATATCAACCTAAACAAAACTTTTTGACACAACCATATTTTGAATTAACATAGAAAATATCTAATTTTAATACCACATGAAAAATACCACTATAATGTAAAAACTAATTTAAACACATACCTAAGATAATTTAAAACAAACCTATCAAATAAAAACTTTAATAATTAAAAATATTAATATAGACATCTAAAAAACAAAATTAAACCTAAACCTAGCTAATAAAATAGTGGGCAGGGGTGAATGAAACAATTCATAAGTGATGTATTGGTGAGTAGCTCTAAGAGGTATACATATCATGATCTTGAGGGATAAAACTCTAAAGTGTGTGCTCAATCTAATTATAAGGGTTACCAAGTAGTGTTGAGTATCGAATCTCTTCTTTGAAGTAAGGCTAAGCCAATTTAATGGATATCCACATTGATCTAATGCATATCTCTTATTCATTCAATGAGGTGAGTGGGATCTAGCTGAACTTTTGTGTTATGATAATGATTGGCAAATATACTAAGAATAAAATCAATTATTTTACTCTTTAGATCCAATTTATAGAAGGTAGATAAAGGATTATTTGAAACAAGTACAATGGATCACTATAAATTTCAAAAACCATACATGATACCAAACAATAAGAATAGCTTTCATGAAATAAGTGGGGATTTCAAAGGGGCTTGTAATGTTGGATCTACCTATGCTACCAATTTTAACATCACTTAATTCAATAATGAAATTATTTTTTAGTAGGTTAAGCATGTTAAAAATCATGAACTATTGAAACCATGATCAAGTAGTGTCGATTTTTTATGAAAACATAAATCAGGTCACAAACACATAAATATTAGATTTATTCTTTCAAAAAAATAAATTATTCTCTCTCACATAAAATACCCTATTCATATGGGTGATTATAATATATCTACCCCTAATAGAATAATTACATATATACTCTAGAGATCCCCTAAAACATGGAATTAGTTATCACAATGTCCCTAATTCAAGGGGATTAGTTATGAAAACACATCACATGATTTCCAATACAAGAACTATTTAGATACATCACATGATATACTGTCTAGAAAGATAACGTGTTCATTTTAATATCTCTAACATTTGGGTAGATCTTGATATTTATCATGGTAGTTTTATTTTAATTATTTTAAACATTGATTTTATGAAGTTAATCAAGCAGTGAACTTGTTGGCCAATGTTGTATTTGATTAGAGTCCCATTTGTTCAACTTTTCAAATCTCATGTGATGAATGACAGAGCCTTTTACTAATATTGTTATTAGATATTTTGGGATAAAGGTAGTAGATTTTACTTATAGAAGATGTATTTGATTTATTTATGGAAATGGTTCTTGTTTTATTCCATGTTATCAAATTCATTTATTTTTAGTTTTATAATTTTTTGAAGCCATTCCCTATGGAATCTATTTTCCCCTTCACTAAAAAATATTTAGTTGGTTTCTGTAAGTCCTTAGGTTCAGCTATGAAACTTCTCTACTTTTGGTTATGGAAGTTGTTATCCAGTTCTACCTCTCTTTTTTGGATCCATCCTTTGCTTATATAAATTTGTATAAATCCAAAGCCCTTGGTTTCTAAAGTTACCACATTTTGAATTTGTTCTTTTCTCATGGATCTTTTCTTCATATTAGCTTTTTCTAAGTTTTAGAGCACTTGAAGGATTTTTAGATATGAGAATGGGTAGGACATTTAATGCATATGTTACATCCTAATTTCCTCACTAAACTTAAATTGCTTATTAAACAGATATTATGGGGTTAATATTGTTTAATTACTACTTAGAAAACTATTTTCATTATGTTGATGTATGAACAAACATATAATGATTATTTTGTGTGACTCATTACTTAATTAGTTAGTTATATATGACTTTTATATGCATGTGGATTATGCTTATTTAGTATTTGTATGCTTTAGTAGCATTTGTACTTGTTATTATGGTTATGGGATAACTACCTATTTCATTTTTTAGGTGGATATAGGATAAATTATACTCTCCAATTAGTTATGGAGGGAGAGTGTCATCAAGGAGGATGTTTGCTGATGGAAAGGTTAGAGGTGTTGATATTCAATAATGAACCCAACACACACCACATAAAACAATAAATGTATGATTGTTTTAATTTCATTATGTTTATTTATTTATGTTTGGATGAGTTGATATGGTTTAGATTCATGTTTTCATGCTAATCAATCTCATTACAATTGTTATTTCTTGTTAGATTATGGTATGGTTTCCATTATCGAATGTTTTAATTATATACATTCATCTATGAATCTATTTTCTATTATCTACATAACCTATACAGTAAGGTACCTACAAGCATGCAACAAAATATTTTTTTTTAACATATATATGAACATGACATAAAAACAAATTACATTTTTGAGCATAACAAAATGATTTTATTAAACTTATCTAACCTAAACCTAAGGGGTACTTAGGGTGACTTAAGTTTTAAATACCTAAGGGATTATTTGGGTATGAAGTCTTGATTTGATTAATGTTTAGATTTGATCATGTTATGTTAAATTGATAGGCATTTGAGCTATTTTAAAAACATAATTATTATGTTAATTGACATATTGTTATGTTAACCCTAATTTATAGAATCATTATTTGGTTTTCGTGGTTTAGTCATTTGAACCATGTAAAACTTAGCATGGTGAGGGTTTGACTATGAGTTGGAGGAAATAGTGGAGAAGTCTGTAAGCATGGTAGTTGAGCTAGGAGATCTAGAAGGCATGCTAGGAATTTTTGGTTTAATGGTGAGTCTTTCTTGGAATGATGAATAATGGGTCACTATGATATTAGGGTTTTTTTAAATCTATGAAAAAGATTGAAAAAACAATAAAAGAGGTTGGAGTTTTTGGATTTTATAGGTTAGCCATAGTAAATAGAGGATAAAGAGAGAAAATAAAACTTTCAATTATAGACAAATGAGGCAGACTACTTCAGTAGTCAAGATGTAGGGTGTTTGTTTTGGTTATACAATTTGATAAAATTATTTGAGGTTTATTTGAATGGCAATTTAAAATTATAAAAACCTATAATTGGTCAGGTATCTGACCATGTGGGATAATGATTTCCCCTACATAATCTAATTCATGATTTGAATGTGTAACAAGTGTACAAATGGTTAGGGTAAACAAAACCGTTGTGTGTTTAGTTTATTGACTTGACTAGGAAATGGCTTTGGTTAGTTTATATCAATAGTTGAGTAATATTTGGACTAATCATTCTCATGGATGTGTATTAGTTACTTTATTCCTAAAAATGGTCGAGTATATATGAAATGACTTAAATATATTACTTTGGTTTTAGTGTTGAATCAAGATTCAAATATTGAATACTAGACTATGTGTTTTTGTGTATTTATTGATTCATTATTATAAATAGAGAAAGGATTGTGTTACAAAAATGTGTCAAAACACCTAAGAAATAATAGAATGGATTAAACATTTGTTCTATCTGGGATATGAAATAGGGTTTTAATGTCTTTTGGTTGACTATATTTGTTCAAAAAAATAAATGACTATGTTCTTTGATTCATTGTAATATAGTGAAAGGTATGTGTATTACTTATTTAATTAAAATATAGTGAAAGACTTGTGAGTACCTTTATTAATAAATGACTTAATATATTGTTTGATATTTGGGTTTTGAAATGGGTTTATTGGTATGATTCAGCTGATTATTATATGTTTCAATTAAATAATGGTTGAGTATTATAATTTGTTATCACTTGGGATAGATATGTTAATCAAGATTGCTTAGATTAGTGAGTCATTAGTTGCAAGTCGACAATGTACAAATTCTTATGTGGACTATGTTAATTATGTTCTTTAAATGGTAATTTTGGTTATGTATAAAATTTATAGACATTTGTGTATATAAATTATTTCCTTTTCAACTGAGTTGATAATTTTTTACTAGGTATAAATGGTCATTTTTTTACTATTTATAAATACTTTCTATGTTGACTAAGTATAAAATTTGTGGTAAATAGTATATTAAATATTATATTAGCTGAGTGTGAATGTTTCGAGTTGAGTATATGATTGTTTGTGTATGGTGAGTCGATCTTACATAAGGTTGTCTAGGATGGTTGAATATTGACTTGACTTTGTTAGTGTATCATTTGGGTATGCAAGTTTTAGTTCTTTGTGTATATGTTATTAAGAGTCAACTGTGTGTTTCATTTTATTTTTGACTGTGTATAAATAAACTACAAACCATCTATGTGAAAATTATCTTCTTTTTGAACTATATTGTTATTATTTACTCTAGGTTCTTTGAATAGTTTAGATATTAAGACTATATGTTGAGTCTTAGATTTTTAATCAAAGTGTTAAACTTATTAGATGATTTCAATACATTGATGTATGATTTTAAACGTGATAGTGTTTAATAATTTATGATTGTAAGCATTCATTTTGGGTTTTGAATGTTGTGTGATGTTAATTGATTTATATTTTTGTTTAAATATGAATTTATATTCCTTACATAGGGCACTTGGAATATGAACATATATACATATGTATATATGTAATTATGGATTATACATATAGAAAAGTATATTCTATGTGAATATTTCATAAAAACACATATACGTGTGTGTGTGTATCACTTACAATTACATACATAAATGTGTGTGTGTGTGTGTGTGTGTGTGTGTGTGTGTGTGTGTGTGTGTGTGTGTGTGTGTGTGTGTGACAATATATATGTATATATTATGCCATTTGGAAATCAGTGGCTAAGGGTTTTAAAAGTATATAAATATAATGGACATACTTGTTATACATGTTTATGCAGATAATTGGGTTGTGAATATATGTTTGTTTAAAGTGAATAGATTTATTCATATGCAAACTAAGATTTATATCATTAATTTATGTTCAGTTATAAATTATGAGTGAATTAATTAATGGTTAATTAGAATAATAAATTTTGTATTTATTATTTTTTATTTGCTTAAGATTTACTGGGAATTTCTTGAATTTTATTATTTTATTTATAATACTTTTGAACACAGGATGTTTGTAAGGAATTGGCAAGTTTTGGATATTATGATGATTGTTAAAAAATAATTATATTTGAAATATTGCCTTATTGTAAAATGGACTCTATCTATATTTGAACTTACGAAATATTTAGTTGAAATTAAATTATTATTAATTACATGAGATTCTTTCAAAATTTCTTATCTTTAATTATTGTGGTATTAAATACTAATATGTATGAGAAATCCATTGAATTATTGTAAATGGATTATTTATTAATCCAGAATTAATGACACTAATGATTACTATTGTGATACAAGTTCTCATGCATATATTCGGAGTCATTAATACTTAGATTGAATGAAATTTGGTTGAGTATGTGCGTGATCATGATTGATCTAATGAATCATCAAACTATATGAAAAATTTAGCCAAAGTAATGTTTATAGTTAAATGTTATTATTTCACCTATTTGATTATACACATGTATTCACAATGTCATGTTAGAATGAAATTCTTTATGATATGTTGCATGTAGTTAGAATATTAAAACATATAGGTTCTAGTTAACTTCTTGATACCTACACCATTATCATTTGTTCATCTGTGAAGAGAGAGTCATTCCCTAGCTGGGCATTGTGTGGGGGATCTATAGTCTATGGTTGGTGTAGAAATTCACTTTGATGATGCTCTCCCTCTCCTTCAGCATTCAGCTGATATAGACTTTTACTCATGATTTTAGTTTATTTACATATAACAAGTTTATGAACACTCATTGGTTTCATGGAACATTGTATTATTTATATACACTCTAATGTAAAAACATTATAATAGTGTACTTGATAAATATTAGTTTGGATTCTCTTATTGTATAATATTATTTATTAACTTTCAGTAATTCATTGAATTATTATTCAGTAGTTATTGATTTTGTGATGGATTGAATTTGTAATTTTGTTGACTATGTTAATCTAATCATTATCTAAATTAATCATAATTGATTTATTATGAAAGATTCATTTATTTAAATATCACTTAGCTAAGCTTTGGGAATAATCTGATTTGATTATTAAAGTAAAGTTTTTTAAAAAATACCATTATTTGAGTTAAACCCAGTGGGGTTCCAACAACACATTCTTTTTAGCATTTGTGTGATGGATATTTTGGATATTTGTATTATACAGCTTGAATATAAGGTTTCAAATGGTTTTTGGTAAGGTTTATAGAATATTTTTGGAATATTCATCAAGGTTGTGAAAAATTGATGAATTGGTTACATAACATGTTGAGGTTGTAGGATACTTTTAATTGTAATAGGTTTTATCAACATTTACTACATCTATATTTTTTATTTATATTTTCCATTTATGGAGTCATACTTTGATTTGAGGATGCTTTGAACTAAAATACTTTAATTTATGTAACCTTTTCTTAAAATTAATAAAATGGGTGAGGGACCCCTCAACCCACTTTACCGATTAAAAAAAAACTTAGATAAATAGTAAAAAAATATTAGTCATTGAAAGCAAATTTGTAACACATGTATGTAATCATAGAAAGATATCATAAATTAAAACTTAATAATAATTTTTAACCCAATACTATAGGCTAAAATGAAATCATGGTGATTAAAGATGTAGAAAGGGATATCCAAGTGATGTGCCTTGATTGTTACCCAAACATAGGAATAAGTGACATTTTTCACTATAACAATGTTCCCTAGTATAGATAAGATATAGCAATAAATATACCATATATATTAGATCCCAATGTGACTAATATTTATGAAGTATTTTAAGTGTGATTTCTATATTGATATAATCAATGTAATATTTTTATATAATTTATTGTTTTAAGCTCTAAATAAGTAATATATAATTCATAATGTGTCTGGCTATGATGTTTATGTATCGATAATTTATGCAAGTGCATGAAAAGTATTTCCCATAATATAGTTAATGTATACTCAATAAAGGGTATAAATGTAAAACATTCATAATTAAGGGAGATGTAAAAATTTAAGCTCATGATAAAAGTAATAAAATTGTTTTAGATGGTGAACAATGATGTGTCTACAGTATAGATAATATACAATGGAAATAATAGTTTAATGTCCTTAATAACATAAGATATAGCCCATAAATCAGAATAAATGACCAATGAATACATGATAAAATAAAAATAAATGATCTAACCCTAATAAGTATTGGAAAATTTTCCAAAACAAGTTAAATATGGGAGTGAAATGTACCTACATATGTCTCCATTTGTGAAATTATATCACAGAATCATGAAAGCAATTAATAGATGTAATTGATTTAATAATTTTACAAAATTGATTGAGGTATATAAATAAAACCTAAAAATATAATAATTTGTTAATTTTTTATCAAAATTTTATAATACTTATGCTCTATGAGAGAACTATGGCCACCATTTGAGCTTTTTGTTAGTAAGGGATTGTGATTGCTATTTTGCAAGTAATTTTTATATATTGTATGTGGGAAAAAGGTGTATTTTGTATTTTTTAAACACTAATGTAAGTCAAAAATACAAA
The DNA here is from genome assembly GCA_037957365.1 of Torreya grandis. NCBI lineage: Eukaryota > Viridiplantae > Streptophyta > Pinopsida > Cupressales > Taxaceae > Torreya > Torreya grandis. The sequence goes on along the minus strand of JARHVA010002129.1, from coordinate 2,167,423 downwards.
TGTAAGATTTAATTATTTCTTGGGAGCATGTAGGAAAATCAAACAAAGATTGAGAATTCAAAGAGTCATGTCAAATTTATAAGTATCTGACACTCATATAATGGTAAATTGATTAATATTCTCTAGTTATCATTGTTATTATTCTAATATATTGAGTTTTTTATTATTATCTTTTGTGAAAAAATGTATTTAACAAATAACACTTTGATATAACTAAAATATGAGTGAGAATCCATAAGTTTCTAAGTTGTATATGGTTCTATGTGGAAATATTATTTTTATGTGGATTCTAAATCTCAATCACACCCCTTAAGGTATATAAATGAAATAAGTATGCATTACAGCTTATTTAAACTTAAAAATACAATGTTTGAATCATTATATATCTTTCAAATCCCATTTCAACCTATATACTATAGCACTAGCATGTCCTAATGAGGATTTCTAGGGACCGCTGCTAACAATGGTTCTATTGTCAAGACATGCAAGACTTTAAGATTTTTTTGGGTCAAAGAGACCTTGAGATATGGATATAATATATGATACATGAGTTTACAAATAAGATTCTATTATAATATGATTTCATACCCAATAAATTATTACCACTCATATATATGGTGATATTTATGAGATTTTTCTATGAAATTCTCCTAAATTATTAAACACATAGTTGTCAAGGCTTGAACACTACTATTTTCCTTTTATAATGAAAAAATTCAATGAACGGAAGTCAATTTAGAAATGTTGTGCAATCAAAATATTGAATGGATACATATTATTGATCAATGGGTAATAACTACTATTGATAGCTATGTTGTCATATCCCCATCTTATCTGATTTATACGGGGTGAGATTTGATGATTTTAATAGTGTTAAGTCGCCTTAATGTGAATTCTCAACAAAATTTTCTTAAAAATGGTGTTTTGGTATAAGTGATCATCATTATCTAGTATCCAATTGTGCTCACTATGCTTTTATGATCACTATTATTTTGGGGAAACTAGTTTTGTCATATTTTGGATAAAAACTACTTGAAAAAGTTCTAAAGCGTCATTTTTTTAAGCTTCTAATGTTTCTAACCCATGTGATAGTCTTGAGTGCTATTAAGTTTATGTATTAAGTGGCCTTCACATTTTATATCAAGCTAAATTCATAGTGTTATCTTACACTGTAGGGTGTAAATATTTATTTATATTAAATGGTCTTAATGCTAAAAATTTCTATGGGCCCATGATGGTGTCATGGTCTTCACCATGAGATGATAATCACTTTATTTTAATGTTTGACATTGAAAAATGTATTCAAATTTGCTCCATAACAAGGTCAATGGGTGAAAATAATTATAGTTGCCCTCATTTGGAACTTGACCTAACTAGGTCAATGTGGTTATGATGAGTTATATTTTGGTTTTTACTTTGCTTCCTATTAGATTTATGCTCATTTTGTGCTTTTTTTTCAAGATAACCATAACATAGAATTCTTATGTAGCTAAGGCATGCAAAGGTTGGAATACATTTAAGGGATCTTAAATATTTATGGCATGTAATGAAGCCTTAATGAGACACTTTTTGGTAGTCCTCTACCTTCAGTTTTACAGTTCATAAGAGTGTTGGGAGATTTAAGACTCAAAAAGGTAGGTTGAGGTAAATAATCAAGAAGGATAGAGTGGGAGCCTAGTTTTGTATCATTAGGAAAGTTACTTCTCCTTCTTGTTAAGCTTTTGCATTTTAAATTTTATAACTAGTTAAGCAAACTCCTTGTAGATGGATACTTAAAACTCAGTATAAACCCATATATGCATATGTAAGTATACATATATGATAATATACCATGGTTAGGGTAAAAACTAGACAAATTAGGGTTTACAATATAGTAAAAAGGGCATCTTTATGCTTGGGAATGATTAAATCCAAACTATGAGATAAATGATTAAAAAAAAATCTCAAACTCCTTATGTGCTTTAGCACGATATTTTTATATTATTTGGGAAATGTCTTAATTGCATATTTGGTCTTAATATTTGTATCTAAACTATAGATGCATATTGAGGTTTTTAGAAGGGGTTTCTAAAAGGGATTTGGATTTAATTCATTAACTTATTAAAGGTCTTGTATGATTGGTTATCTTTCATTTGTCAATTATCTTTTTGAATTTAAGTTTTATTAATGTCTAGTCATGTTCATGACTATAATAGTTTGTATAAATCAAGAATGATTAAGATACATGATATATAATATTTTATTGTTTAGCTTGCATGAGTTAATCTCTTTTTTAGGAAAGGTAAAAATGGATATGAATGATAAAATTACCTTTATGTTTGATTTTATTTTATAATATTAAGATATGTAATCTGTGTTCATTTATTTTTCATATATTCATTGTATGAATTGGAAACTATGGAAAGTTAATTATTGTTTTGGTTTAAAACTAGGTCGTGCCTTTGATGATGTTTTGGTTGAGTTCACTTTTAGAATAAATAGCTTAAGTTGTGCATTATGTTGTTAATGATGGAGATTGAAAATAACTTGTAAATTGATTGATCTATATGCTTTCATTTACTCACTCATTTAATTTTTTTATGATGTGATGAACTTAACTAGTCTTAAATTTGTTTCTTTTTCTGGTGCATGATGGATTTTGTCTTACCTATATAACATTTTTTATTTTGATTAATTATGTTGTCGAATATGAAACGTGTTTATTGTCTCTTATGAAACGTGTTTATTGTCTCTTATGAAACATGTTTATTGTCTCTTTCCATCAAAACATTTTTTTCTTACATGATCATTATATCTCTAAATAATAATTGATTGCTTAGTTGTGTTCTAAATTGGCAATATGTTTGTTCAAATCAATCTTATTGGTTGTTGTTTCCATGTGCACATTCGATTGGGAAGTTGTATTCATTAACATCTAATGGATTTTTTTGTGTATCTCATATTTTCCCATTTTCTAAATGTTGGATTTAGTGCATTTATCTATGAAATGTAATAATTTACAGGGTGCATTAATGGTGTGGAAATCTTGACATCTCTTATAAATGGCATGATGGTTTATTATAATTTTTTTTATACTTTAATGCTAAGGGTTAATGAAAAGTATTCTCTTTCCTTATGGCATTGTGAAGTATGGTTTTAATTATGTGGGTAGTATGGGAATATTTATATTATACACCCTTGGTTAAATGTTTTGATATGACTAATAGCTTTTAAATCCATTTATGCATGAGGGTTCACACTCTTGTACACTCCCTATATTGTTATAATTCAGTTTTTTGGTAAGATTATTGGTATACTTATTCATTAATGGCTCTTATTTGAGTTACATACACCAAAATTATGAGAAAATTTTGCTCAAAAATCCTTTCTTGTATAACAATCATTTTTAGATCTTGATATGCTTGTTGATTGATCTAATGTTGTTGGATTGTTTACCTTCAAGGAAAGTAACATCACTAACTTATGTTGACTTATTTTATTATCATTCCTTAATGTATGTAATATACAATTTCTTAGATTAAATTTGTGTGTAAATCACTTTGCTCTAATTTCTAGTCCATTCTTGGCATGTTTTAATATTGATTCCCTATTGTTGTTAATCACTTAAATATAAAGGAGATTGAATTGTGGCAATGATCCTTGGAGTATATGATAGCTTGTAGGATCTTTATATGGCTTTACATTCAATAGAGGAACTTATTTTAGTGTTATAGGTTGGCATTCATTGAGCTTGGCTTATAATTATAACATCCTACAATAACATTGCATTTGGTGTCAAAAGTTGTTGTATGGATATGTTTGTCAAATATAAAAATTATAGTAATGGAGCCCTCAACTTGTGAGCATGTTTAATTAACCTTAAATAAATTTATTATGAATAAAGGGATTTTTATATGTTGATTTGTTTAGTAAACCAACTTCATTATTATATATTATGATTAAGGGTAGTACACATTCTAAAGAAAACAAAAATGAGACATATAAGGTCTATTTCTAGTTGTGTAAATGGTATCTTTATAATCTAGTTGAAACCATATCATGATATTGCATCATTTTCCCTTGCTCTTTAATCAAGATCTAATTGGACTCAATTATATTAACTATGTAAACTCAATTATATTAATTATGTGCTTAGTCTTTATGGAAAAGTATTTGTTATGTGAATGGCATAGTTGGAATGTGTGGGACTGCTCTATTATGGCTATAGCATCCATTAACTAGGTTCCTTCTCTTTTTTATTTTAGTAGCATAGCATAGTATGATATAAATATATTATGAAATGGAGGAAAATTTATGGAAATCTAGTCAGATAAAAACTTATACATGGTTTTAGCATACTATTTTACTTATCAGCAGTATAAGTTAATAAAAGTTGTGATTATTATTATGTGGATTGGTTAATGAGTGAATTTAGTATAGTTGTGTCAAAGTAATAACTAGGGTTACTTTGTTGGAGTAAATATTAATTGTTTTCTTGATTAGATACCTTAAATATTATATACATTAGAATTCTATGAATTGATATAATGGTAATTCTTGAAATTAGTTGTAATTATAACTAATATTTGAGTAAGTAATTTAGGGTTCAAATGCATATATCATCCCTAAACTTAGTATAAGGATCTATGAGTTGTTTATTTCACATATCATGTGTATGAAGAGAATGTTTTATCAAGATAATAGCACCTTGAATAGTCAATCAAATGGTGAATTTATTGTTAAGTCTGAGCATATATTTTTCTTGAGCTTTTATTAGGGATTTGTTCACTGTGGTTCTTGATGTGTGTGGTTTTCCTTATATGAATGAAACATGGTAAATTTGTGCTAAGGTTTCAAATGTAGTTTAAAATTAAAGAAATCTTGGTTGACCATGACACATTAGGATAGTCAACATCATGTTGAAAGAGAATGATGCCATATAGTATGTTTTAGGTCATCAAATAAACTTGGTAATGAGTTTGGATGGTAGAATCAATGGTAAAGTTTTAGTATTTGTACTTTTGTAACATTAAGTCTTGAGGAAAGATAAAACCTATCATAACTTGGTTATTACAGAGTTTGTAATGTTCAATTTGATAATTAAGTTTGGTATTATACTTACATACATGGTTATGGTCTAGAGCACTTTATATCATTAGGGAGACTACAAAGGAAATTTTTTTGTCATTTTTTCAATAAAACTTCTAAAGTATACCTATCATTTGTATATGTTTTCATGCTATGAAAAGTTTGTTTTCTCATATATGGTTATTGAATCAAGATATAACCTAATTTTAGTATATCAATCTACTTAAGATGATAAAAAAATTAATGGTGGAATAACTCTACATGAATAAAATTTATTTATGCATTTATTAACTGTGATCCACTTATAGTTTTGTAAGAAGAGTTACTAAATCAAGAAAACACTTAAACCCTAATTATTAATTGAGTTATGGATAATAATGACCTTATATAATGACATTTAACTCTCTTACCTCTTTTAGTAGATATAATTCTAATATAATTGCATGTATCTATACATTTTATCATGTATAATCCTACTATACTAGGATCAATATCTTACAAAGGGGTCAATCCCCTTTAAAATGAAGTGTTAATTTACAAGGAAAGATATGTGACTATGAGTTTATTTATATAAACTTATGTAAACCCTACATGTGATTTCGATAAGAATATGATATCATGTTGAGGTGTTGTCAATGATGTGTCCATGAGGTGTCAAAAAGTGTTCATGAGGTGTCATGTGTGTTAGAATGATAATGATACAGTGTGTTTCAGTGTTCTTGCATAGTTCTTTAGTGTTTAACCTAATGAGGTAGATGATGGGTGTTATTGATAGTATGGTCTATTTTAGAGGTCATATTATGTGTTATGAGTGATTGGAGTGCTTTTGAAAGTGAAAATAATTCATCAGAGTAGTCATATGAATGTCTAGGTTCTCGTAGTCATCTTGGCTAATCAAACTAAGTGATTAGATTGATGGCATCAACATTCACACATATGAAAGTGTCAAAAGAAAGTGGTCACATGGGTTTGTTCAAATTTGTGCCCAAATCATGTGGTTCATATTTTAGGTTTTGATATGGTGTCTAGAAAAATATATCAAGGTGAAAAGTTGGCTTTCTAGGTAGATTACAGTGTTTCCCATACTTAGCCAAACATTGCCCTAAGCATACTATGGTGTGCCAAATACCATCAAGTTTAATCCTTAGGAAATATCTATTATATAAGGTAAATTTAGGGCTACCAATTTTTAAAATATATCTCAATTGGATCAAGGATCAATGACATGTGAGTGATCATGTAGATGAAGATCTAATGGTGCATGTATAATCATAGATAGAGATATAATGGCGAACATGAGGTCAGTAAATCAAAGGATACTGAGATTACATGTAGGAATTCCAAGTGGTGTAAGTTCATGTAGACTAATATCAGGGTCCACAAAATTCATGTGGAGCTACCAAGTGTCATTGAGTGAATGGAGACTAACAGTAGGGTCCACAAAAGGCACATGGGGCTACCAAGTGTCTCAATCTTGGTAGCATAGATCAAAGATCAATGGTCAGTGTTTGAAGTTAAATACTAGGTGACTCCTGAAGAGATTGATAGAGTGTACTTTATCATGTTATTAGGGGCCATGAGATGGAGATAGGTGTCTGAAGTTTTTGCTTTACATAGTGATCGTTGGAATTTAAATTAACAAAGGAAAAAACCAATCTATATTATTTGAGCTATAACTTTTGATATATGATGAATTTGATAGTGGTATAAAAATCAAAGTTTTAAATGACTCCAAGGCATATCCATAAAAATTGATTATAAGTTTTTACTATTTGTATAGTTTCAAATACTGAGCTCTAAATTTGACTATGTATTTGACCATCTTCTGCAAGTGACCCAAGAAGGATGTTTGTATTTGTCTTGATGGTGTTTGAATGTTTTAAGGTGAATTAACTATTGGAGAATGTTTTAGACTCTATAAGTATAATTTTTTTGGATTTTTAAGGTTTGATCAATCCATATTAAGTATGAATAAATGCTTAGAAGTTAATTATTTGATCAATCCATATTTGTTTGATAACTAATGTTTGAGCAAATTCTACATACAAAAAGAAGTGTAGTGATGGATGTAATCACTTGAAGGTGTTTTAGGGGTCATGTAGAATGGACATATACATTTTTAAGTTATCTTGTGTTTCTAATTTACTCGATGGAGTGGTAAAGGTGTGAATAGATCTCCATGAGACCTATAAGGGCTACAAAGGCCTAATTAAAAGGTGTATATGCTTAAAGGTGACCCATGGATGCTATGGCTAACCTATGAGGGTGACATTGAGATATGTATTATTATGATATAATTCTTAAGGCATGATATTAATGAAGGTTTCTAGAGTTGATGTGTGGAATAGAGAGTTGTTGGAGCAAAGGAAGAAGAGAGTGAGTATGCCAAGTGGATGGATTGAAGAACATGGCAGGTTGAGGATTTTGTGTATGACTTGTAGGTCATAATTATGATTTCATAATAGTGTAATTGTAGGTTTGAATATTGAGAATGATGGAAGATTTCTATAATGATCCAAAAGGGTGTTTTGGATGCATGGCTTGTGTATGCAAGTTTGAGAGACTGTGAAGGGTTGAAAGAGAGGTATCAAACATTGTTTCTCCATCAAATTGAAAAGAAATCATAGTTTTGGATTTGTTGATTTCATAGGTGTTGTGTGGGTGCTCAACATCTAGAACAAGTTGGTTCTTTTTCATGCTTAGGAGTGGGTGATCCTTGTGAAGTGGGTGCTTCATTAAAAGGTCTCATGTTTGTGCTCATTTTATAGGACAAGTAGTCCATGTGTTTATAGGCTTGAGAGTAGTTTGTATTCCCCATGAGGTTTTACCATGTAATTCATGTGTTTTGTTTTTGATCTTACATCATCTTTATGGTTCATTATTATAAATGACTTATATGCTTTATGAATTCTTATGATGATTGATTAAGGATTCCAAGGATTGGAATCAAAGTTTTGATTATCTTGTATCACTAATTCATCCCACTCTTAGTGATTTTACCTCTAACATAGCAGTCATGATCATGAATTTCATTTTATAATTATTATAATATAGTGTACTTGATCAATGTTTGATGTGGGTAAACAAGAAATCAAAACCCTAAAGGCCTATAATTTTATGGGTTGGTTTTTGGGTCTTTGCACATGTATCTAAGTTTGATGTGAAAATATACATTATGTTTAAAACTATGTACAACTTATTTTTTATGGGAATAAGATAAAAACATTTAAGATACTTTTTCTATTAATAAATATTTTGGTTATGAAGAATACTATGGTGTCGATTCTAGTTGATATGAAGTGGTCAAATAGGGAAGCATAGGTATGTGAATTGTCAAGATATGAATGAAGGATATGATAACCTTGGCTACTAGAATAGTATGAATCCTAAAATGAAAAAATGACCTATGGAAAAAAAAATGGCTTTAGCAAGAACTGTGACAACACAAAATATGGAGTAAATAAAACCTTGTTAATTATAGAATGTTGAAGTTAGTTATGAATAGGATTAGTTAAGGAATATCATAAATATTGGGAGGAAGTAGACCACCACTAGAAGAGACCAAGTTCATAATTCAAATGGAGATAGAGGAGATCAAGGATATTAGAAATATTGACTGGGAAGAAGAGATCAAAATAAGATGAGAATGGGAAAGGAATTGGATAACCGATGTAGCAGATATCACAAAGGAAGAAGATAAAATTAGTATAAGTGTTTAGAAGCATCTTCAAATTCATCATATGTATTTTGAATGATAAGGATATTATTTATGTAGTGCACTATATAGATAAGGGTCCAAATAATTTTTATGGGTATTTATAATTAACACTCATGATTTAGTTCATTCATAGGGATGCATCACCTATACCATCACTAATTATATAAACAAGTAATCTATAAGTATATATGGAGTTTGTAGTAACTACAAAGTGTTTCAAGAAATCTATATAAATACTATAAATACATAAGTAGGAAATTTCCAATCAAGACTCATTAGCACTTATTTCAATTACACTTACCATACATGTCAATGTTTCAGTAGGTTTTTAGACATCAATTCACTCACCCAATAAACCAAGGGTAAGTAATCCTCTTCCATGGACAATGACACTCCATGTTGGATCCTTTGTGACTTCACAACCTTATGATGGGTCTGTAGACCTAGAACATTATTTACTAACTCACAAGATGAATTGGGAAGCCAAAGGCATCCTAATTAATTAAGCCAAGTGTTACAAACTCATAGGATTACTAAACATTTGAGCTTTGTATTTCATCTTCAGTAATGGTGACACTAGGATAACATGGAATGAGTTCAAAATAAAACTAATCAAATAATATAAAATGTAACTATCCAAGACCTCAAGGATACAATATAAAAACCAAAAAAAAAATATGGGATTATGATCATAGGTTCTTTGATGTGATAAATAAGGTGACTTTAAAGTTTAAATATATTATTAAGTCTCCATGGTTCGTATAAGGGATACAAAATAAGATCTAGCTTGTAATATCACAAACGAAGTTCCAAACCAAATTTGAAACTAGGGTAGCTACTATAAGAGTAGAATAGATGGAGGGCTACGACTATATTCCATCATAAATTTGTATATTAATGCTAAGTTAAATGTTGTGCTAAAAAACATGGATGAGATGCAAGGAGGAAAGAAGATAAAAAAATTGTATCATTTGTATTAAGTTAAACAAAAAGGCATCATCATGAGTGTCCTCACCTATAAATAGAGTTTTGGGACTTTTAGCACACCTAAGATCATGCTACTATGAATTTACATCTATTACAGTATAATTTATATTAGAAAAAAATGTGTTTTTCATATTTTACAAATCCATAATGTAAGATGAGAATAATTATGGAGATTTACAAGAGCTAAAATATGATATCACCCTATATGTAATTATAGACATAATTCAGCAACTACCACTACCAAATTCAATCTAGTAGTATAAGATACATAAATGTCATATTAGGTAGGTTGTCATCCTATCATCATCACATTAGAAACTAGGTTAGTCCCATCACTCACCACAATATTAAACATTGTGGGGCCCTCCATCACTACAACATTAGAGGTGGACTTCACTATCACTGCAGTATGATCTAGGGTGGGTTCCACTATCACCACAACACTAAGTAGGTTGAGAAATACCTTCATCACAATATCAGTCAATTTGGGCACCATTTTCACCTCAAAGTAGTATGGGTACTATCCTAATAAGACATAAGGATGGGATCATCATAAATATAAGGTGTATATCAAGGAGGCTACCAGGATCATAGATAGATAAATCATCACCCTCAACTACCCATCACCTATTACTTGTGTGAGGAGATGAGTCACATTATGTAAATTTTGCAAAGTAACCCCCAATGGGATACCTACTATGTTTACTTTATAATGTCAATGTAACATAACATGTAATTTTTCCTAATGCTAGATAAGAAAAATGAATATAATAAAGTACACAATGTAAATATGGTTTATTACCATCCAAAGTAGCAAGGATTCATGCACGTGGTCACCTAGAATTAATACAAGTAATAAGGCCTTCCTCCACTACATATTCTCATAGATAAGAAAGTATAAGAAGATAGGTATATACCCTATGAGTGGGAAGGTGTTAATGAACGAAAAAACCTAACTATTGTATACAATACAAACCAAAGATCTGAATGCTAAGATGCTAAGACAAGAGAAGTGTAAATGTATTGAAAAACTTTATGCATTATGTGGTAGTGGAGAATTGTAAATACATTAATAGATATTTTTAAATTGATAACGACATTACACAATGATTATATTTCACAAAATATTATCAATTTAATTCATAATTTATTTGAGTACACAAAGAATGGGTGGTAAATAATAGATAAAATGGTCTAGTACGTGAAGAAAAATAAACCATGGGACATAGATGTATGGATGGACATTGAGATTGGAGGATATGAGGTACCTAATGTTTTCTTTTATTTTGGAAGCATTGTTAATGTGATCCCTAGATCCATGTCGGAAGTGATTAAAATTCCAATGCTAAATCATAGCCTTTTGACTTTGAGCTTAATAGATTATGGTCAGGTTTAGCCTATTAGAATGCTAGAAGACATGGCAATAAAGGTGGTTGAACTTAACTTGTATATGTATTTTTAGGTCATTGATATTAAATTAGATGAAACCCACTACCCTATAATGTTTGGGAAGAATTATTTTTATATGGTCGCATGACCATCAATGTATTAGAAAATCAACTAGAATCTCACTAGGATGATTTCATTATCATCTTACCTTTGAACAAATTATAATCCAAGTCATACATGATATCTAATAAACCATCCTCCCCATATTCACATTGTTCAAAAATCTATTTTAAGGTGTACACATAATAAAAATGAGAATTAGTGTAGGAAATGACCTTTCATTACTCATTGCATCTTGTGTAAGGAGTATAAAGAATCCACAGACTAGATCAAACATGTATTCAACTAATCTAGATACCATAGGCATCACACCAATTTCAAATATTAGGTTATAAGTCACCTTCCATGAGATAACCTATACGGTCTAAAATTTACAATATCTATCAATTGGCAACAACTGATCAAGACAATATCAAACCTAATATGGAAGTTGGAGTATTTATGGATCTCCACATCATCTATTAGTGTAAATTTGGACATGGACATATAAAATTAGATGTGTGGGGATTATAATATTATAAAAATTCACATGGTGTTTACTATATACTAAGGTTTTTAATGTGTGGAGAGAGTGAAGATAAATTTTTATTTAATTTGAAATTGAAGATATGTATCGACCAATTTGTCCCATAATCATTAGTTATTAAACTAATTGTATTATAAGTGAGACTGTTGACCAAAAAATGTATTGAATAACTTCAAATTAAAGAACACGTGCTTTCTCATCTTCCTTTGTGAAAAAATATAGTAAAATCAAAGCTTAACATAATATTCCATAAAAATTTCCAAAATTATTTGTTGTGCCACACTTTTTTGTGCACAATTTTTTATTATTAAATAAAGGTAAAACAAACCTAACACAATTTAATTTGCATGAGAAGTTATTTTAATAAAAGAATAAAATATAAACTAAATAAATAGCTTTAATTTAAAACCAAGTAATATATAATTATATTTTTAAAATTATACTCTACGACAACTAAAAGTATACTAAAACAAACAAGGTTGACTAACATTCAAGACAAGGTCAATATGAAAGAAGCCTTGCTCAACAAGTCATTAAATCATGCAACTTACTCAACTATAGCATCTAAAATTTCATATAAAATAGGAATTTACTTAAATACACTTTAATTTTAGTTAACTAATAATAAAAATGATTTTTCATCTCTCAATATCTCATTTGAGTACTCAAATAGTGAATTGGACTTAACTGGTAGTTGAAACTCTTTTTGAGAAAATTCCTGGAAAGTGTCTAAAATTGATCAAACAACTAATTTAAGACATAAATAAATTAAATAACTTTTATAAATATATAAAACACAAAATAAAATAATATAACAACAATATTAAATTTCTCAAATTAACATCATACTCAACATTCTCCCATTTGATGTAAAGAGGAGAGATGTCTATCATCTCCTTAAGTCTTCCATGAATCTTCTTGTGCAAACCCTTTGTGATAATATCATAAAATTGATCTTTGCTTATTACATACTCAATGAAAAAGTGTTTATCATTGACCAAGTCTCTAAAAAATTTATTTTTGACTTAAATGTGAGTGGTTCTATCATATAAAATTGGATTCTTAGATAATTGTATTGCCCTATTGTCAACGCACAAAATATATGTTGGTTCAAGTTGAGCCTCTCTAAAATTAACTAAGAGTCTTCTAAACAATAATATTTTGTGAAAATTTAAATAAGGGTTGTATATTCATATTCAGTAGAGGATAATGCAACTATATCTTTTTTTTTTGAGGACCATGCAACCAACCCACTTTTTAATCTAAAGTAATAAATTGAAGTTGACTTCTTATCATCAAGAGATACTCTTCAATTAGAATCTACGTATCCAATTAGATGTAATTAATTTTATGATTTTTAATTTATATCATGATTACAAGTACCACTTACATATCTATAAATTCACTCCATTGCTTATAAATGTTTGACTAATAATTTGCTCATAAATCTAGAAACTAGTGAAACCTCATAACTCAAATCAAGTCTTGTCATACTGAGATACATCAAACCTCACACCATGATTATTAAATTATTTTCATCAGCTGAAGGAATCCCATCCTCTCTCATTATATTTTATCCACCTACAATTGGAGTGTCTAATGGTTTAGAACCATGAAGATTGTACTTATTTAACATGTCTTGGGTATATTTAGCTTGATAAATGAATTCTTCCTTTTTATTTTCATGGGCTTTCATGCCAATAAATTAATTCATAATTCAAAGATAAGTCATTCCAAATTCTTATTTCAAATATTATTTGAATATATTCAACATTTGCATAGAGCTACCTATAAATATAAAATCATATGTAACATAGAGACAAACTTATAAAACATTATGACCTAATACTTGTATCTAAAGAGTTGGTTCATTTTGAATTATTAAAAATACTTGATTCAATAAAAAACTATCAATTATTTAATACCAAACTCTTTGATATTTCTTCAACCAATAAAGATACTTGTTCAACTTATATACCTAAAATTCTTTACCCTTTACCTCAAAACCTTGTGGTTGACCCACATACACTTCTTCTTCAATCACTCTATTTTAGACTGCACTTTTGACATAAATTTATTTTATTTTCTATATTTTATGCTGAGATACATAAATATTTAGTATTATATTATCTTGACATGACACAAGTGCATAGGCTTCCTTTTTGTTAAACCCATATGTTTGTGCAAATCCTTTTACAACTAGTCTAGATTTTAGCTTGTTAATTATCCCATCACTCTTGACTTTGGTCTTATAAACCCACTTTATACCAATGAAATATTTATTAAATGGATTATAAAATAAGTTTTATCTACCATTCCTCTCAATTTAATCCATCGTTAATCTCATAACATCAACTCATTCATTCTTTTGACTAGCTTATGCATAACTTCTAGGTTCATTAGCCACAGTTGATAATAAACATAGTATTTTTATCATAATCATCTTTAAAAATTATGTTTTTTATGTTTAATGCATTTAATACTCCTCTCATAATTTTTATCTAACATTTGATTAGATATAAGTGGATTTAACAACCACTCGTTCTTGCTTAGAGATGATGAAAATGTATGACTATTTTCTTGCAAAGAGCTAGTGTTATTTCATGTTGAACTAGAAACAAATGTATGACTTCATAATCCCTAAAAATAAATTTCAATAGGATTCCCTCTTACACTTATTAATTTTTTAGATACATGATCAGAATCAATATACACTTCATTTTCAAAAAAATACAATCCCTAGGAATAATTATGGATTTACAAGCACGATTATAAAACTTGTATGTTTTTCTTTCATTTCTATATCCTATGAAATTATGATCAGTACTCTTATGATCCATATTTAGATAAAAATAATCATCCATTATTTCAACCTTACCTTTATTTTTTATTATTTTCATTATGCTCTTTCCTTCAACATGAATGTATTTTCCATCTCCTGGTTGTACTTAGCTTTTTAAAGAGTCATCTAACTTATTGAAACTATATTTGTGACTTGTCATATGATTTAAACTTCTTGAATCAAGAGACAACAAATTATTTTTTTCATATTTTTTAAAAATACATGTGAAATAATAATTTGAGTGTTTTTTAACATCACTTTATTTAGCTTTAAATGCTTTATTTTCACTCTCTTGATTAGCTTGATTCTTAGCTACTAGTATCTTGTAATATTTTAGCATATGTCATAGTTTTTTACAATAATGATAAGTAAAGTATCTCTTTATTTTACTTATAAATTTAGCTTTAGCTTTACACTTTTAATTTTAATTTTGTAAACTCTCTTGAATCTTATTTTTATTTTCCTCTTTGGTACTTGAAACCCTTATCTTGGTTTCAAGTGTTTGTTCTAGATCATGTTCTAGATCTTTTACATCTAGTCTCATCTTATCCTCATGAGACAAGAGAGAACCCACTAACTCATCAAAAATTTTAGTGTCTATGTCCTCATAGTCTTCAAGAGTGATCATAATATGTAGCATTTTTTGACTTAAGTATCTTGAAATTTTTCTTACAAAACACTATCTTAGATAATTTATCCATAAACCTTCATTTTATGCACTAAATCATTTACCCTTATGCAATAATATTTAACTCCTTTAGAATCTAACATTCTCAAATTCTCAAAATTAATTTTAAGGGTTTAATTTTTTTTTAATTATCTTAATGGATCCTTGATATGAATTTTCCAAGGTATTCCATGTGTCATGGGCATTCTTGCATTTTGAAATTATTTGAAATATGTTTAAGTCTATAGCACTTTGAAGATAGAATAAAGCATATGCATCCACCTTTTCTTCATTTTTTTTGTTCTCTTTTTGTCTTAGTCAAGGTATTCTAATATTTATGTGGTTTTTAACAATGAAGAATATTCTTCAAAACTCTTTTCCATATAATAATTCTCTTCAATTTATCTATGCAATACTCAAAGTTGTCACCTTCAAAAATAAGAATATTCATGGAAGAAGAATTCATTGAAGCCATTATTTATTCTAATAATGGCCTAAGACCCTTCTAAAACTTTATTTAAAATGGCTCTAGTACCAAATAAATTTTTTAATGTATGGATGGAGTGAAAATCAATTATTATTTGATCTTAAATGGAATCTATGTAATAACTAATCTATCTTAGAATCACTAGATTTTAAACTAGTTGTGTTGTAACTGAGATTATTGACCAAAACCTATATTAAATAACTTCAAACTAAATAACATATGTTTTATATAATCCTTTATGAACACATAATCAAAACAAAATATTAACATAATATGAAACATTAATTTCTAAAAGGATTTATTGTGCCACACTTCTTTGTGCACAATTGTTTATTAATAAATAAAGCTAAAACAAACCTAGTAAAATATAATTTGCATGGCAAGTTATTTTTTTAAAAACATAAAGTAAAAACTAAATTAAAAACTTTACTTGAAAAATTATTAATGTATAATTATACTCTAAGACAACTAAAAGTAGATTAAAGCAATTAAGGTTTATCTGAAATTAGAGATTATGAATACATTTTCAAATTCAATAATTTCAAATACTTATACAACTTATCTCAATTTCCCATATTTTTATGTGAAAATTGGCTTAAATGATGAAAATCAAATATAATAGTGATTAAAAATGGTAAGAATATAAAATGAAAGAGATAAAATACACAAACCAAATTGATAACGGACTTTGTGCAATTTGGACTATGTCTTTAGGTTTGAAAATCACTTGAACCAATCTTAATAATGATTCAAATCATCTTAGCATACAATATTTGCATCAATTTAATGTCTTCAATTTGTAAATAAATCTACCTCTATCTTTTTTAAGGTCCCTTATAGGCTCTTGGCCTTCAATATGTCCTTGCAATACAAAATCACCTCACTTTATTTTTATCTCCTTTTCAAAGGGCCAAAAAATATATATTTTAAATATAAGTTTCCTCCTTTCATATTGTTTCTAAACTTTGTGGTATAATGGCTAGGCACCTATCCTTTTATCCAAAGAAGGAGGGTTAAAATCCCACTCCAATCATTCCATTTAAGTCATGTATGACCAAGTTTTAAACAATAAATAGAAATTAGTGAAACTCACTTGACATAATAAGGCATAGTTGAGTTGGTGAAGGATTAAAATAACATTCATGGTGTGAGGGGGTCGAACCCCCTCCTACACATTAGTTATTAGAATTTGTTTTTAATAAGTTATTGACCAAATTTGACTTTTAGGTCAAACTTGGACCCCTATATGTGAAAACATGTTTTCTTACATGATCTAGGGGTCTAAATCCATTGTCATAGGGTTTATTATATGTCATTTAATGTTATCTAGTCTTTTTATAGCCTTAGTCATGGTCTCATAAGTTTATTTATCATTGTGTGTCATTAAATGTGCTTTTAAGAGTCATAAATTCAAGTGGCATGGTTCTCAAGGTGCTTAAGTGTCCTAGTTTCATGTAAAATGTCCAAAAATTTAGTTGAATTGATGGGAATGTCAATTACCTCAAAATATTGTAGGTTCAACTAAAATTATAGAAACTAATTGAAAAAGATGTTAAGATTAGGAGCACAATTGATTACCTTGTATAAGCAACTAAACATGGAATTTAACCAGAAGTAACAAGTAACTAGAAATCAGAAACAACATAGAATTTGAGAGACAATACAATCTTGTATTCAACTCATCCAGAAGGAAATACAATAAAGAGATTACACTCTTCCAACACCTCTTGGGTGTACCAGTAACTCTCTCTCTCAAGAGTTCTTTCTCTCATAACCAATTACAACCACAACTCAAACACAGAGTTGTACCCTCCACCAGTCAGTAATAATACTGCCAGTCAAACAAGTACTCAAAGTGCTCCAAGTAGATGTCCCTTGATCTTGCAACAACCGGGAAATCAAATGATCTTACTTACCATGTAGATTTCCCATGATCTTGCTATACCGCAGATCAACATAGTTTTGCACACCTGCAAACCTAGATCTTACAATTGCAAGGATCTCTTCCTTGTCCTTGATTATAATACAGCCCCATGGGTCTATTATATAGATCCCATGCAAACAATAATTAGACTTCTAATTACAATAATTAGAAACGCAGACTCAAGACTAAAATTAGTCTTTTACATGTAAATAAACTATCCGTTTAAAATAAGACTACTTCTGGAAGCGCATGCAAACGCATGCACACACAGGCTACCGATGTTGGTGTTTGTCTGACTAATGTCGACCGACTCATAACCGACGTCGATTACTGTGAACACTGAAGATGACTGACGTTGGTTGCGCTGCTGACGTCAGTTTCTCTGTAACTCAGCAACCTCCTCCATGTTTGCATTAGTGAAGCTTTTAGCTCCACAACCTAACAATCTCCCACTTAGAGATAAATAGTTGCATCTATACCTGTACTTATACATCATCTAATTTTATTTCTTGTCTTGTATCCCTCTTCAAGTTCAATCTTGAAGACCAACCACCACACATCTTGTGGTGCTACGCTTGTCATCCAAGTCCCCTGCTACATCTGAATCTACATACCCATGTAGAGAAGTGCTTGACCTTGCATCGCATGTATACCTGCTGTTGGTCCCTCTCAGATACCTGAAAATTTATTGAACTATTTTCCAATGCTTCTTTCTCAGATTGGCCACAAACTTGTTGACAGCTCCCACTACTTGGGAAACATTAGGTCTAGTACACATGTACTTAACCTCATCATGTGAATTGGGACACTGTTTTGTGAACTGTCCATCCATAAGTGTGCTAACTGGTTCTGCATCCTACATAACGAACCTCACCACTACCTTATTCACACAATCATTTTGAGACAACATCAACCTGTGATCTTCCTTGTCTCTAGGAATACTCATGCCAAAGAATTTTGATGCTCTCAAATTCTTCATGACATACCTCTAAACTAACTTTACCTTTAGCTCAACAACTCTCTGCATGTGTGACCCTGCAACAAGCATACACACAACATATAGTAACAAGATAATATAGCTAATATTATCCAACATGGTAAAAGAAACACAACGGTTACATTGACATTGACTAAAGCCATGCTTTGTCATACACCTGTCAAACCTCCATTGTCCTGCAGCCTGCCCAAAACCATATACCCTAGCCTTCCATCTCACATGTCCATTCTCTCTCTTCTTTAACTTGAGAATCCATTCATCTTTCAGTGCTTTCTTTCTGGCTGGCAACTATACCAAATTTCTTGTTTGGTTCTCATCCAAGGAATCAACTTCCTCATTCATGCCATGCTCCCACTATTTCCTGGATTCTACCTGCTCTGCTTCTTTAAAACTTTTTAATTCTTGACCATCAATGAGCAACAAGTAGTCTAAAGAAGAGAAATAATGAATTTGAGGCTTACTTACCCTTTTAGTCCTCCTCATGGGTGTTTGAGACTCTTTGACAGCTTGTTATCCACCCAAAATTTATATTCTAGTCGACCCTAGTCTGCACCTGACCAATGTCGATCCCACCTGATCACCGACACCAGTTCCCTTACCGACGTCAGTGTCACTAATGTCAGTTCTCTGATTTACATTGGTTACCACCTACTTGACACCATCGAGTCTAGTCTACACATGACCGACATTGGTACCTTCTTGTTCGACGTCAGTTCCACCTGACTGACGTCGGTAACTATGTTTTCTTGTGAGTGATAATTTTTTACTCGCGAGATTACCTTGGATCATAACCTTGTCCAAACTTCCCTGCTCAGAATTATTTAGCCCCTTGAGCTGATCTTTATCCGTCATCTCCTCCTTGAAAACCAAGGCTTTCCTGTTCTTGTCAAAAACATCATATTTTCTCTTTGTGTAATAGACCTGATCCTTTCTTGTAACATGAGTTATAAGAATCCTCACTTTTTTCTGTTACTTACAGAAATCTCGATCTATGCTTTCCAAATCTAAAATCTTACCTTTTGACTCAAGAATATGCATCCCCTTCTTATTCATGTGACCAAGCCTACGGAGCCACATCTTCTCATCTACATCTGAATTAGATAAACTAGAAAAAGAATCAGTAATACAAGTAGATAGATAAAGAGTACCTACTTTCTTACATCTTGCTAAAACAAGTGTACCCTTGGAAACTTTTCAAGAATTCACTATGAGAGTTACTGTGCATTCCTCATCACCCAACTTTCCAACAAAAATAAAGTTTCACTTCAGGACTGGGACATGCATGACCTCCTTCAACACCCATGTGTTGCCCATCTACAATTTTAGCTACACTTTCTCTTTGCCAACCATTTGACAAGGATTACCATCCCCTAAATAAATATCTCCAAAGTCTCCTTAGACATATTCATGAAAAAATTCTCTATTTGGGGTTGCATGGAAAGAGGCACCAAAATCTAAAACCCAAGATTCCACTTTATCCAAGGAACATACAAGAGCATCTTGTCTAACAATATCTGCAACATCTGTTTCTTCATTTCTTTCATACTGATCTTCAACCAACCTGCAATTTTTCTTTATGTGCTCTGCCTTTCCACAATTCCAGCAGATTATTCTGCCATATCTAGATTTGGATCTCCTACCTATCTTTGACCTTGATTTCTCTTGCTCGATCTTCTCTCTTTGCCTTCCCCTGCTTTCAAGACTTAAAGCATTACCTGATGATTCACCTGTGCTTTTTCTATGAATTTCTTCTTTCAAGATTACACTAACATCATCAACTTTCAAGATATTTGAAGCAGATGCAGTATTACTAACTGCCATTACCAAACTATCCCAACTTTCAGGTAATGAGCATAAGATTAAGAGAGCCTTAATTTTATCATCAAAAGCAATAATGACTGAAACTAATTGATTTACTAATACATGGAAATCACTAAGATGACTGTGTATTGATCCATCATCCAACATTTACAAATTAAATAATTGCTTCATAAGAAATACCTTATTTGAAGCTGAGGGTTTTTCATATAAATTTGCCAAAGATTCCATTAACTCTACCATTATCTTAGCCTGTGATAAGTTAGAAATCACAGACGATGCCAGGCTCAACCTTATAGATCCCAGAGCCTTCTGATCAAGAACCTTCCATTCTTCATCTTTCATATCTATGGGCTTGCTTGCAACTCCACCCAACGGTAAGTAAAGATCTTTTTGATACAGATAATCTTCTATTTGCATCTTCCATAATTGATAATTCTTGCCATTGAATATCTCCATTCTTAGCTTACTTTTTTTTGCCATTACTTTACTCCCACTCACTCAGAAACCCTTGAGAGTGACCTGTAATCAAACATAAACCTGCTCTGAACTAGGCTCTGATGAACCTGCAACCTCACTTTGATACCACTTTGTCAGGATTATGAGCATAATTGATTACCTTGTATAAGAAACTAAACATGGAATTTAACCAGAAGTAACAAGTAACTAAAAATCAAAAACAACACAGAATTTGAGAGACAATACAATCTTGTATTCAACTCATCCAGAAGGAAATACAATAAAGAGATTACACTCTTCCAACACCTCTTGGGTGTACCAGTAACTCTTCCTCAAGAGTTTTTTCTCTCACAACCAATTACAACCACAACTCAAACACAGAATTGTACCCTCCACCAGTCAGTAACAATATTGTCAGTCAAACAAGTACTCAAAGTACTCCAAGTAGATCTCCCTTGATCTTGCAACAACCTAAAAATCAAATGATCTTACTTACCATGTAGATCTCCCCTGATCTTGCTATACCATAGATCAACTTAGTTTTGCACACCTGCAAACCTAGATCTTACAATTGAAAGGATCTCTTCCTTGTCCTTAATTATAATACAGCCCCATGGGTCTATTATATAGATCCCATGCAAACAATAATTAAACTTCTAATTACAATAATTAGAAATGTAGACTCAAGACTAAAATTAGTCTTTTACATTCAAATAAACTATCCATCTAAAATAAGACCAGTTCTGAAAGCGCATGCAAACGCATGCACACATAGGCTGTCGACGTCGATGCCTATCTGACCGATGTCGATTGACCCATAACTGACGTCGATTACTGTGAACACTAAAGATGATCGACATCGGTTGCGCTGTCAATGTCAGTTTTTCTATAACTCAGCAACCTCCTCCATGTTTGCATCAGTGAAGTTTTTAGCTCCACAACCTAACAAAAGAGAGAAAATGGCACTTGTATGGCACATAAAGAAGTGTGTCATGCAGAGAAAGATCTTGGGGGGCTCCCCACCTTCCAAATATGCATCTCTACACTTTTTTTATTTAGAAGTGCCATTTAAAGGCCAAAACCATTCTGCTAATTTCTTGTTTTTCTAGATAGATTGAAGAGACCTTTAAGTTTTTGCTTAGTATAGATAGCACAAGCAATTTCAAGACAAATGCTTTTGGGAGATAAGATTAAACTTAGAGACCTTAATTTCCATAAAATAATGAAAATATTGATTAGATATTCTTTATTAACCATCATTAACAAGTTGCTTTTTCTATTTTAATAGATGTTGCATTCAAGCTATAGGTTTTACTCCCTTCTTGACAAATATGTACAAACCAATTAGTGGTGTTGGCTTTAGAGTATGTTGGCTTACTTCTCAGATGGTCTCCATTTTTAGTTTCATGTTTCATAAAGTTTGGATGAGCAAACTATTCCATAATGTAAGAAGGTGTCACCATGTGCAATTTTAGTTGGATCACTTCTATTTTTTGAGTGTCTCTCTCCTATAGAGGTCTCATATAGCTAAGAAATGGTGTTCCACAAGTCTTTAAGCCATATTACCACCTAATTTAATGTTTGGGTTTCACCATGTTACCTCTTGGTTTGTTAGTAAGCTTTTTTTCCTTTCATTGTCAACTCTTTGCACAATTTCAATTATAATCCCATGCATAAGCTTTCCCATATTATCTATGAAGTGGTAATAGAGTTGTATTGGCATAAGTTTTGAAGAGATTAAAAATCCATTGCTCAAGCTCAAACTCTTGCAAGTCCTAATTTTTCAAAGGATTTTAGCTTGTATACATTTGGAAATGAGGAGGTAATCTCTACCATGCTTACTTAATCAAATGAAGAAAACTTGGAGCAGCCTATTGCCTTCTTTAGTCAAGGTTTGGAAGGTTATGAGGTAAGGTACACCTATGTTGAGAAACAAGTACTTTAATTTGTTATAAGTTTAAATAAGTTTAGGTATATGTTATCTAACATCAAGATTCACATATTGTTGCCTCATCCTAGTGTCAAAGACTTCATTTTGAGCAAATATTTGAATGAAAAGAGGGCTGGTTGGTTCACAAAAGTGATGGAGTACGATGCGGAAATCAAGACAACTAAGCTAGTGAAAGGGAAGGGGTTATGTGAGCATCTTGATTCAAACTTAAAGGAACAAAGAGAGGTTGTTTTAGCATTTCATGATGACCTTATGACATTTGTATCTTCATCAATGAGGAGTTAGACATAAGATATGATTCATTTTCTTCAAATTGGTGACTGTCTACAAGGCCTAGATAGATCTATAAGGACTTTAAATTGTAGTCCATTCCTTATGTGATTTTTTATGGAGTGTTATTTAGGAATGACTTCTCAAGTGTGTTATTGAGGTGTGTTGAATCAAATCAAACTAAGAAAATTTTGCTTGAGTTTCATGATGGACCAGCTGGTGGTCATATTGCTCCAAGAACCACAGTTGTTAGGATTATGAGGGTTGGATACTTTTGGGCTAGTTTGTTTAAATACACCCATGCTTGGGTCAGGAAGTGTCGAAAATATGCTCTCTTTGATGGTAAATAAAAGCTTGTTTCCTTGCCTCTTCATCCAATTCAGATTGATCAACCTTTTATGTAATGGGTTTTGGATTTCATAGGCCTAATCAATCCACCTTCTAGTACTAGTCACAAGTGGGCGTTGACTGATATAGATTACTTTAAAAGATGGGTGGAGGCTGTAGTTCTTAAGGAAGCAAATGAAAGTTTAGTTCTAGATTTCTATGAAGGCATAGTGACAAGGTTTGGGGCTCCTTCAATAATAATTTTAGATAATGCATTAGATTTTCTTGGACTAAAGACAAGTGAATGGGCTTTAAAATATGGCATCTATCTTAGTACCTCCTCCAACTATTATCCGTAAGGTAATGGACTAGTTGAGTCCACCAATAAGAATGTCATCATGATCATAAAGAGAACAATGGAGGAGAACCAAATAACTTGGCATTCCAAGTTGAAAACAACTCTTTGGGATGATAGAAGCACCCCAAAAAGAGCCATTAGAAACTCACCATACACACTTTTTTATGGGAGAGAATCTAGACTACCTATTTCACTTGAGCCACTAGCCTTGGATCTCACTTATCAGTTAGAGTTGATCGAAAATGAAAGCATGGAAGTTAGGTTGTGTGAGTTGATGGAACTTGAAGAGAAAAGAGATCAAGCTATGCATACTATGAGAGCTCACCAAGACCAAATAAAGAGATACTTTGACAAGAAATCCATTCCAAGAAGTTTCAAAGAGGGAGACATTGTTCTAAAATGGGATGAAGATAGGGATAAGCCTAAAAAATACACAAAGTTTGATGTTTAGTGGAGTGGCCCTTATGTTCTCACTCAATGCAAAAAACACAATGCTTTCCAACTCTCAAAGTTGGATGGAGAGGAGCTTCATATCCCAATCAATGGGATATATCTCAAACATTAATACTAAGATTATCCTCTCTCCTTGTACATAGTTTGTTGTTTGCTTATTTTTCATAAGTTCTCATGCACATGTGTGAGTTGGTTTGGTGTCTTGCCTTGTCTTGTGTTAGTTTGGTGTGTTGTGATTGTTTTGTGTGTGTTTTAGGTAATTCCTTGATATTTGTCTTTAAGGACCAAGTTTGACTTGGTCAAACTTGGACCCCTATAGGTAAAAACATGTTTTCTTAGATGATCTAGGGGTCTAAATATATTGTCATAGGGTGTATTACATGTCATTTAATGTTATCTAGTCCATTTCTATCCTTAGTCGTGGTCTCATAGGTTTATTTATCATTTTGAGTCATTAAATGTTCTTTTAAGAGTCATAAATGCAAGTGGCATGTTTTCTAAGGTACTTAGGTGTCCTATTTTCGTGTAAAACATCTAATAAGTTAGTTAAATTGATATGAATGTCAGTTATCTCAAAATATTTCAAGTTGTTTAGCTACAATTACAAAAACTAATTGAAGAAAAGAGAAAATGGCACTTATATGACACATAGGGAAGTGTGCCACATGGAAAAAGATCTTGGGGGGCCTCTCTACCTTCCAAACACTCATCTCTATGCTTTTTTAATTTTGAAGTGCCATTTTGAGGCCAAAAACATTCTTCTTGTTTCTTTTTTTTGATAGACTAAAGTGACTATGGTTTTGCTTGGTATGAACAGCACAAATAGTTTTAGTTCAAATGCTTTTGGGAGATAATAGTACACTCAGAGACTTCAATTTCCATTAAAAAAAATGTAAAATTGATCAACTATGATTTATGAACCATTGCTAACAAGTTGACTATGCTATTTTCATAGTTATTTCATGCACCCTATAGGTTTTGCTCCATTCTCACCAAATCTATATAAACCAATTGGTGATGTTGACTCTAGAGGATTTTTTCTCACTTCTTATATGATCTCTATTCTTATTTCCATGTTTCATAATGTTTCGATCAGCAAATTAGTCCATATGCAAGAAGGTGTCACCAAGTGCAGTTTTAGTTGGAATACTTTTGTTTACTGAGTGTCTCTCTCCTATAGAAGTCTCATATAGTTGGGAAACGGTGTTCCACAAGTCTCTAAGCCATATTACCACCTCCTTTAATGTTTGGATTTCACCATGTTACCTCTTGGTTTGCTCTCAAGCTTTATTTCCTTTCATTGTCAACTCTTTACATAATTTCAATTGTAATCCCATACATAAGCTTTCCCATCCTATCTATGAAGTTTTAATAGAGTTGTATTGGCTTATCCAAGACTTTAAGAGTTGAATTAAGTTCTTTTGTATGCTTGGGGAGGTGTAAATTTGACCATATGCTCATATTTCATGCCAAGGCAATCATTTGATGCCTTTGTCTATTTTTTACACATGTATGTAAGTGTTTTCAAGTTGAATATGATGGTTTATAACTAGCTCCAAGGAGTCCAAGAATGAATATCATGAATTTTAGGAGTAGAAGTGCATTTGAGTTTTCTTGAAGCTATTCAACACCATGTTTTGATATATTTCATACCCTACCTGCATAACATAGTCAAACATTCACCTACAAGGTCCTGTTGATGTTATACCAATGTGTGCAAAGGTGAATTCATGTTCCAACCTCCTAAAACTACTACAAGTGTATTGGCATGATTGAGGAAAGCATCAAGGTTCATATTCATGATAGTCTACATAATGCTCATATTGTAATTCACTTCCTATCCACCAAAATATCCACCTACAGATGGTTGAGTAGCGTGCTTAAATACTTAGATGGAGTGGGTGAGGCAACTTAACACCCACTTAAGGTTGTGGGATGAATATTCAAGCCTTGAAAAACCAATGCAAGTGCAAATTGAGAAAAAAGAAGCATAAAATCATGTGTGAAGGTCATGACTGGGTTTAGGGAAGTTTTCCCTAAAAGGGCCAAAATAAAGACCAAAGATATTTTTATAGACCTCTTATGACACACTTGTAAGATTATTTAAAGGCCTAAGATGAGGTGAATATATATCCCCTATCACAAATAAGACCTTTGCTAGGAAATAAGGTCAGATAGTAAAGGAAGGTAAGTTTTTTAAGGTCTCAAACATGCTCCAAAACATACTGAAAAGCTTCAATAATATCTACAAGCATGTAGATGCCAATGACCCTTTTACCAATGCAAGAGATCAACATTGAGAAATGGTTGTGACTAAGGGTCCTCAACTAGTGAAATGAAGTCAAATGAATTGAAGCCTAATAGGAAAGGGTTATGACAAAGCTTTATACACCCATGACTGTCTACAGGTGTCCCCTATATGGAGGACACACACTTACAGTAGGGTTAGATCAATGACCCTAGCCTTGTGCCCTTGTGAAGCTTTTGGGTCTTAAAAAAGTGATTTTAAGATCATGTTTGCATTTTTTGAGTAAAGAGGGCTCAAGGGAGATTATTTAGCATCTTGAATAGACCCATTTGAAGTAATAAATGCTATAAGAATCAATGAGAAACAAGCTATCTTAGTCAATAGTTCACCAAGTTGAAAATAAGGTCTAGTTGAGGTTTTGGGTAGAGTTAAAGTGCTTGGTATAATTTAATATGTTTTCATTCTAGTTTTAATATTGTCATTCACTTCCTCACTCACCGTGAACAAGGCTCAAGTGACAAAATAGGCACCTATAGGGGTAGAGGGTGTATAACTCAGTCAATAGACAGTGATCTAAAATGTTGATGTAAGGTAGTATTTTGAAAGTTTTAAGGAAGAATACCAGATTGAATAGATGATTGGGAAACATTAGGGTGGATTAAAATGACCTATTAACATCAAAACCCAAGTCTAAAGAGTACACACACATATATACATTATTTAGGTAGGGTTACTCAGTCTTATGGATAAAGGGCTCAATTTGGTGGTTTCAAACTAAAAATGAGATCAAAATGAGAACTCAACCTTGATGAAATCATGTATGATCACCTCAGTGGAGATGTTGGTGATTTCATAATACCATTCTAAAGGAGAAATCACCCTACATAATCCCTCTAAACCCCTACATGTACCTACAGGCAGGAGGTAAGCTAGTAAGGGTAAGGTAGACATGAACTTCTCAAAGGGAGATGTAAAAAGATTATAAACAAGGGAAAATAGTTTATGACTAATAAAACATTTCTCCTACATATTCAAGACCTTACCAAGATGATCAGCTTCCTTCCCTACTTATAAAATGGGCAAAATTCCATACAGAGGGCTAGGAAACCTCTTTGCTCAAAAGGGTAAATATGAGAAATTCAAGAAAGGGGAGTGTTTTTGGATGAATCAAAAGCTTAATGAGCATTAATTGGATATGAGAATAATGTTGAATAAGCATGTAAGCATGGGTTTAACATGAAAGAGTGACTCTTAGAAGGGTTTGAGGAAAATGTAGGAAAATAAGGGTTTTTGAGGTCTTTTTTGGGCATTTGGAGATGGTTGAACACCTAAATCATTAAATCAAACAAAACCCTCTAGTATAAATCATAATCATGACTTGGAATAGATCCCAAAATATTCATTTTTTATTATAAATAAGGGTTATACCTCTTTGTTTTGTCTTAGAGGTCAATCAATCTAGGAAAATTAGAATTTGGCAAAGTGACCTAATGAGTGTAGAATAGGAAAGAGACTTGATGTGAAGCTTTGGGGACCTCAATAAACATTTGATGAGGTGAATAGAAGGAAAATAAGGGTTAATAAGGAATAGACAAATCTTAGACTCCTCAAAATGCCCAATTTCCCCTTGTACACAAAGTTTCCACTAAGTCTAATTAGTGAATGAGAGAAGTTGATGAAGAAAAGTGCTTGGTGGGGTATGTATCAATTTTTTGAGATAAAATTAGGTGTAAAGATACCTAATTTACCAATAAAACTTTGAGCTAATAGTCCTAACATCCAAATCCATCAAGGTGCCTAGTAGACCTATTGGGTTTTGACAAGGCCTAATGCCAAATGGTAGTCCATATTCACTTATGAATCTTGGTAGACTATCTAAATGATTGAGGTATGATTTTGAGGTCACAATACAGGTTTGGGAACTTGTAGAGAGTAGAGGAGATAAAAGGAGAGCCATCCTTGATCTCAAAACCACTCACCCTTATGCAAAATTGGAAGAGTAAGCTTGATAGGATAACTTTTGGAGCTCACATCTCCTTGGAGGATTTACACAGGAAATAAATAACTTTATAGGAGTAATAGGAGGTCCTTATCAACCAATTTATGGCATTGGATTGAAACTTAGATGTGCAATCTATATGAACAATGGCTAAGAGGGTAAAACTATCTAAAACCCTTAGAGGAATCTAATGAAGAAAACAATCTTGGAGAGCTACCTAAATGGAAAAGTTTGGAAATGAAATCTATTGGACCATGGATAAGACTCCCTCAGGATCCCCCCCATGCAAATAAGTTGTATATAATTTTACAAATAGATTGTAAAATATGATTTTTCTCACCATTTTTTGTGTTTTGTAGATTCTAGGAGGTTTTAAAAGATAAAATAAAGTTTTGAGGGAGGATAAAGACTTATTATAACTCCCTATTTTTATTTGATTTTATGTAAAAACTTATAAGTTTCCAAACAATAGCTATCCTTTTAGCCAGTCAAAACTGGAATAATGGACATAAGGGTGAGAAGGGTGAAAACTCTAAGTATGAGCCCTTTTAAAGTGTACCTGAGTAGTCTAAGGATATGGATAGTATTTCCAAGTTTAATTCACTCCTTCCCATATATTTTCATGGGTAATTAAAGCCAATTTTGAGGCCAAGTGTGAGGGGTGACATAAAAAAGGAGTTCTTAAGACTGTAGATAGTGATGGCTTCCTTCCAGGAGTTTAAAATGAGTAGGAATGTAATCAATGCATGGAATTTCATGCCTGAAGACCTTCCCTCTTATTTCAATCATAATACCTATCCCTAATCAATGGTGGGATGTTCAAATAGCTCCAAATTTTGAAGGCAATTTTTTGAGCCAAAACTAGGAATTTCATGCCATTTTTCAGAAATTTCATGACTTGTAAAGACATTTTCACTTCCTAACATTGCACGGTTCATCCCATATCTATTTCTAATGAAATTATAACACCTTTTCTTAGATTGGCAAGTGTCCAAGTGACCTTTGTACTTCCCATGTCTTGTTTCTCTCTCAAAAGATATAAATATTGACTCTTTTAGCTCTTTTTAGCAGCCTCCATTGGTTGATGGTGAAACCCTTGCCAAATTTATACTTGACTGACTCTTGAAGAAAAAAATACATTATTTTTCCTATTTTCATGCTGTACAATTAGGTGTTATTTCAATCTTTTTGGTCTTGTCTAGTGGAAGATGATCTTTTCTAGCATGTTATCCTTAATTGTTCACCAAGTGTGTAGAAGAGTGATTGTTACATGTCTTTGTTAGTATTCTTTTCAAATGTAGAAGTGTCTTAGAATTTATCTATTATTGTATTCTTTTCAAATGTATAAGTGTCTTATAATTTATCTATTATTGTATTCTTTCAAGGAATCACTCATTGCTCTCTTAAGTATCAAATACCTTCTTAAACCTAGCTTATGAAATACTGATGTGACAATGCAACTTGAATTGTGAGTTTTGTGTGAAAGAAGGCTTGTTTAGCTCTAAGTAGTATAATTCTAGTCCAAAAGAGGAAATATAATATTTATACATCACCTTTTTTTATCTTTCTTAGTTATTTTCTCAACCCTTTTCATCCAAAATTGATAGGCAATAAAGTACTTCAAAGAATACATCAAGGGAACTAGCCTTTTTAGAGATTCATCTCAAAAAATTGTTACCCACAGAAAGAGAGATGTCTCCATTGTGCCACTTGGATGAGGAGAGCTATGAATCTCCTAAAGGGGTGAAATTTCAAGTGACAATAATTTTTAGTATGCCTGATGGGACTATAGGTCCTGGAAGATTTCCAAGATTGGTGTTGATCTTTTGATAGTTGTAGCTACAAGAACATCTAAATTTAGTACATGGTGACTCCAATAAATATTTCAACTCTTTAGTTTTTTATTAGTCCCTAATTTCCATATCAAAGGTGACCACTAGGTCTATTGCTAAAGGTATACCTTTTGAGTTTGTGCAATTGCCTTTGTATTGTGTTAGAAGGTTTAGGTTTGTGAATACTCATCCTTATTCAAGAGAGTTGGTGTTTAAGAAGTCCAAATTCCTATGAATATCAACCTCTAATACCCATAGTATACATTTCAAGATGGCTAGGAACCAACCTTTTTTATCTTTCATCAAATCATCTCCTTTGAATCTTGCCCAATATGATCAAATTCCAGGAGCAGCCCTTAAGAGTGTTCCATATTTTAGTGGAGAGGGTCCTATTACTACCATTGAACACATTAGAAACATAGAAAACTTCTGAAATACCCATAATATCATTCAAGATAATGTGGCTATTAGGTTTTTGGCATTATCTTTTAAAGGAAAAGCTTTAGATTGGTATAGGACTCTACCTAAAAATTCTATTGGTTCATGGGATGAACTAGGAGATCTATTAACTAAGAGGTTTGGAGAGAAGAGTGATCATCTATCTCTCTCTAATAAATTAACCACTATCAAGAGGTCACCACAAAATTTTATCCAATATTTTAACACTATATTTCAAAAAACATGGGATAGGATCCCAAACCTTGTGAGACCTACTCCAAACTATGCCTTCTTGTACTATCTAAAAGCATTAAATAGTGATGTAACCATGATGATCTAATCCATGGGTGGGAATACAATCCTTATTGCCTATGAGATAGCCATCAATGCTAAGAATTGTCTTGTTCAAGCATGGAATATTTCTCCTAGGCCACCAATTCCATTATTCCCTGATTTATAGCCTCTTACTCAAGTTGAATTACCTACCTTGGCTTCTTTGCCTAGTCAAGAAAGGTTTGCCATTACTCCCACAAATGAGATTCATGAAGTCAAGAGTTTGCTCCAAAGTTTCATTAATTAATTATTTTCCCTCAAGAGGCAACAAGCTCAAAGTTATAGACCTTATCATCCTTATAATCAATTTGGATAAGGAAATATACCTCCTTTTCAAGGTAATGCTTAAGGACAAGGTCAAATCACTCAAGTTAGACCTTACCAAAGTTGCAATCCTAATGTTTCCTCTTCTTCCAAATCTCTTGTTCCCACTCAAAACAATTTTGTTCAAGAATAACCATGTTATCTCTCCTATGACCAAAATCAAGGGTAAGTTGTATATGCCAATGAAATGCCTAGTCAAGACATGACAATGCAAGGAAATCAAGCATCTCAAGTTCCCACTTTTGAGATGCCAATGAAAAATGGAATGAAAATTCAAATGGAGAGTGGAAAAACACAATCTGATTCTACTCTCATAAATAATTTTTAGGGAGAGTTTTGTGCCATCAATCATTTAGGGAATTCAAGAAATGTGAATACTAGTGTGGCTTCTAACACCAGGACTAAAAACAGGGTTGTTAAAGAGACACAAGGGGTTAATCAAGGACCTATTTTGACTCCTACAACATATCAAATTCCTAAAGTGCAAGAAAATTACAAGTTTTAGAATGTACTAGTGCTTCCAAGGAACCTTTTAAGGTGATAAATCCTTATATCAATGTTGTGGACCAGATGAAGAAGTTGCATATGAATATTTCACTATGGGATTAACTAATAATACCTAGATAAAAAAGCATGCTTCAAAAAGAATTGTAAGGACTTGGTAAGCAAATTGGATCAGCTAGGAATGAGAATGTTGTCTTGGTGAATGGGACTCATCCCATTGATGGACAAGTAAATAAGATTGATAAAAACTCCCCCTTTATACCTATCTCTAATCATTGGTGATTTATTAGTTTATAATTTCATCATAGATAGTGGGGCTAGTACTTTAGTTATTCCCAAGTGTATCCCTCAAGTATGAGCTAATGACTAAAGGAGTTTTACAATTAGATGGATCACCATCGAACATCTTGGGAGTGGTCAAATATTTTAACTTTATTTTACATGATTTTCCTACTTTTTCCATTCCTCATGATGTGGTTATGGCTAATTTGCCTCCATACTTTGATCTTTGTTTGTCAAGAGAGTTTACAGCTAAGATAGGTGGATACTTGGCAGTCAATTGGTCTTATATGGTTTTTAGGACAAAGTATAGTACTAAGTTGAAGATTGAATTAGATCATATCCATCACAATCACTTGGAGCCTTACATGCCTAAAGTGGTAAATGTCAATTATGCCATTATTGATGAGGAGGAACTCCAAATAGACCAATATCCAACATCTTCTCTTGAAAGAGTTTCTAATTTGTACTTAGATGAATGGGGAGATGAATATTATGAGCATGATCCTTAAAAATTCATAGAGGAAGTTGGTCTTGGGGTGTATTGTATAAATGAGGAGGACTCTTTCATGCCAAATTTTATGAAGCCAAGTGATGGCATGGATGGTTTATGGGAGCTTTTCTTTGATGGATCAAGAAGTAGGATTGGGGCAGGTGGTGGAGCAATGTTGGTTTCTCCTTCTAAGGAAAAGTACTATTCCACTTTTAGATTTCAATTATCTTGTACTTGTAAAGTGGTAGAATATGAGGCCCTCATTTATGGCCTTGAGTGTGCTAAGAAAAGATGTGTGAAAGAGTTACAAGTGTATGGAGATAGTGAGTTGATTGTGAATCAAGTAAGAGGACAAAATGTGACTAAGAACTCTTTGCTTAAGTACTATAAGCATAGAGTGTGGGATTGTGTGGAGGATTTCGAAGATTTCAACATCACATCTATCCCAATAAAAGACAGCAAACATGATGATATGTTGGTAGTAATTGGAGCTCAATTTAATGATCTAAAGGGGATAGGAGAGGATAAAAACCAACCGTATCTCTATAATTGTAAGGCCCTCCATACCAGAGAATGTCACTAATTGGAAAGTGTTTAATATTGACTAACAAATAGAACATTTTCTACAATATGATGTTGATGTTTATTCTGAGAATCAATCCAAACTACATCAGCAATATGGAGGGTAAATTGTGCAATTGAAGTCAAACAAGCTCCCTAAAGGCCTAATCACAATTAAGAGTATTTTAAATGATGATGACCAGTTGAAGAAAGAAAAGGTAAGCATGTCTACTAAGTAGGATAACTATGAAAAATTATAAATCTTTAAGGATAAGTTTCTTGCACTTGGGAAGGTATGTACTAGTGAGGAGAAACATGCTTTCATTGAGTTATGCAAAGAGTTTTCTAATGTCTTTGCATGGGAGTATAGTGGTTTGAAGGGCTTTGATCCAAACTTAGCTCAAAATACCATAGATCTAGATGAAAATGCTAAGCCCATCAAGCAAAGACAAAGGGAAATCAATCTTAAGATTGAGCCTCTTATGAAGAAAGAGCTTACTAAGTTGATTGAGTCCAAAATCATCTTTTTTATTAGGCATTCATCTTGGTTAGTAAACTTAGTCCTTATTAGGAAGAAGAATGGAGAAATCAGATTGTGTGTTGATTTTAGGGAATTGAATAGAGTTTATTTGAAAGACCATTATCCTCTTCCCTCCATGGAATAAATTTTGCAAGTTGTGGTAGGTAATGAAAGGTTTTCTCTCCTTGATGGGCATTCTAGGTATAATCATATGTTGGTGAAGGAATGTGACCAATATAAGATAGCCTTTACTACTAAATGGGGTATATATTCTTATATAAAAATGAATTTTGGATTGTCTAATGTTGGAGCTACATTTCAATGTGCAATGGATATGGCTTTTCAAGGACTAATAAATGACATTATGTTGGTGTATCTTAATGACATCACAATTTTTGTAAGGATGCAAAGGATCACTTGAATCACCTTGGGCAGATTTTTGAGAGATGTAGAGAGTTTGCAATCTCTCTCAACCCAAATAAATGCATGCATGTTGTTCAGTAAGGTAAATTTTTAGGATACATTGTCTCCAACAAGGGCTTGTCTATAGATCTTGAAAGGGTGAGTGAAATATTGGATTTGGCTTTGCCCAAACACAAAAAAGGTTTACAAAGTTTCTTTAAGAAAATTAATTTCATAAGGAGGTTCATACTTGATTTTACTAATTTAGTCAAGCCTCTAACTCTATGCTAGGGAAGGATGAAGTGTTCACTTAGACTAGAAGAAGGAAGGAAAGTTTTGAAGAGATTAAACAATCCATTGCTCAAGTTCCAAATCTTACAAGTCTTGATTTTTCAAAGGATTTCAACTTGTATACCTTTGGAAATGAGGATGTAATCTCTACCATGCTTACTCAATCAAATGAAGAAAACTTGGAGCAGTTTATTGCCTTCTTTAGTCAAGGTTTAGAAGGTTATGAGGTAAGATACACCTATGTTGAGAAGCAAGTACTTTCAATTGTTATAAGTCTAAAGAAGTTTAGGCATATGTTATCTAACAACAAGATTCACATATTGGTGCCTCATCCTAGTGTCAAAGTCTTCCTTTTGAGTAGATATTTAAATGAAAATAGGGATAGTTGGATCACAAAAGTGGAGTATGATGTGGAAATAGAGACAACTAAGCTATGAAGGGGTTACGTGAGCATCTTGATTTAGACATGAAGGGACAAAAAGAGGTTATTTTAGAAATTCATGATAACCTTATGATAGTTGCATCTTCATCAATGAGGATTTAGACACAAGATATGATTCATTTTCTTCAAATTGGTGATTGTCCACAAGGCCTAGATAGAGATAGAAGAAAGTACTTCAAATTTTAATCCATTCCATATGTACTTGTTGATGGAGTGTTATTTATGAAGGAATTCATAGGTGTGTTATTGAGTTGTGTTGAATCAGATCAAATTGAGAAAAAATTTCTTGAGTTTCATGATGGACCAGCTAGTGGTCACTTTGTTCTAAGAACCATAGCTGCTAGGATTATAAGGGTTGGATACTTTTGGCCTAGTTTATTCAAAGACACCCATGCTTAAATAAGGAAGTGTCCAAAATGTGCTCTATTTGATTATAAATAAAATTTTGTTGCCTTACCTCTTCATCCAATTGAGATTGATCAACCCTTTAAGCAATAAGGTTTGGATTTCATAGGCCTAATCAATCCACCTTCTAGTAATGGTCACAAGTGGGTGTTGATTAATATAGATTACTTTACAAGATGGGTGGAGGCTATATCTCTCAAGGAAGCAAATGAAATTTTAGTTCTAGACTTTTATGAAGGCATAGTGACAAGGTTTGGGGCTCTTTCAACAATAATTTTAGATAATGCATTGGCTTTTCTTAGAATAATGATAAATGAATAGAATTTGAAACATGGCATATATCTTCGTACCTTATCTAACTATTATCCATAATGGAATAGACTAGTTGAGCCTACCAATAAGAATCTAATCAAGATCATAAAGATAACAATGGAGGAGAACCAAAGGACTTGGCATTCCAAGTTGAAAATAGCTCTTTGAGCTGATAAGATCACCCCAAAAAGAGCCATTGGAAACTCGCCATATACACTTGTTTATGGGAGAGAAGATAGACTACCTATTTCACTTGAGCTACCAGACTTGGATCTCACTTATCAACTAGAGTTGATGGAAAATGAAAGCATGAAAGTCAAGTTGTGTGAGTTGATGGAACTTGAAGAGAAAAAAGATCAAGTTATGCAAACTATGAGAGCTCACCAAGACCAAACAAAGAGATACTTTGATAATAAATCCATACCAAGAAGTTTCAAAAAGGGAGACATTATTCTAAAGTGTGATGAAGATAGTGTTAAGCCTTGAAAACACACAAAGTTTGATGCTTTGTGGAGTGGCCCTTATGTTATTTGATGCAGGAGCATCTACATACATCTTCCTGCAAGACATGGTTAAGTTGAGATCAGTAGTCTTCACTAGGCAAAATGAGATTGCCAAGAAGAGAGAAGCCCATAGAGGCAAGAGGATGAGAAGGTTTCCAAGTGAGAAACAAAAAGAGGAAGATATTATGAAAAATTTTCTCATTGAAGAGAACAAGAGAAGAGAAGAAAGAAAAGATAAAGTGATAGGAAGAGCACTTGAAAAGATAAGAGTGTTGGTGAAGAGAACACTCATAGGGACCTTGTGGTCTCTTATTTTTATATCTAATGTTGACTTTGCATGGGTAATTGCAGGTGTGAGTAGCCTTGTGAAGGTCAAAAGAAAGGCCTTGAAGAATGAAGAGATTGGTGCAAGAGAGAGAAGTGAGTTTGTTGTTGATGATAAAGAAGAAGAGATGCATTGGTTAATGCATGAGGAAGGTGTTGAGGAACCCATACAAGCAAGAGGAGAGATAGAAGATGAAGATGACTTCCATGATGCCATTGAAATCCAAGAAGAGGCAAGAGAAAAGTCAAGCATAAAGGAAAAAAAAGGTGCAAACAATCAAGAAGCTATGCAAGTCAAAGAATTAATGGAGCAGCCCATTAATGAGGTAAAGGTGAAATCAAAAATTGATTTTTCTTATTCTTATAAGCATGAAACTGTTGACATGCATGTTAGAGAAGCAAAGAGAAAGGTGGAATTTTCAATTAACCATGGATATGTGATGCCTAAATGGTGGAAGAAGCAAACTCCCAAGCAACAGGAAGTGTTGGTACAAGAGCATGGATGCAGGATGCCTACATGGTTTGAGAAGACAAATGATAAGAAGGAGAAATAAGTATGGGTACCGAAGAAGACAAAGATTGAAGATGTGAGTGTTGAGGTAACAACACCAAGAAGTCAATGGAGGAAGGTGAAGGTTGACACAAGCAACCAAAGGCGTGAGGATGACACAAGTACATGGAAAGGTAAACAAATTGTTTATGATGATTTTTTTGAATCCTTTAATGATCTTTTCATGAGAAATGAAAAATGGAAAGTGGCTATGTGGACTAATATGCAACAAGGAGAGAATTCCAAATGGTTGGTTAATGAGGAAAGAGATGGATATACGGCAAATCAATGTCTCATTAAATGCAAGAAACAACAAGATGGCTTCAAAGAGAAGTTGAAGAGAGTAAGGAGACACAAGGTAATGGTGTTTCAATTGCTTTTGATAGTTGTACTAATGAAGAAGTTGGTTTATGTGAAGACAAGCTAAGAAAAGATGAGATAAGAGGTAAAGGACAAGTAATCCTTAAGAAAGAAAGACCCAAGTTTGATAAAGAGAATGGTGAGATAGATTAGATCTCAC
Organism: Torreya grandis; assembly: GCA_037957365.1. Taxonomy (NCBI): domain Eukaryota; kingdom Viridiplantae; phylum Streptophyta; class Pinopsida; order Cupressales; family Taxaceae; genus Torreya; species Torreya grandis. The sequence continues at coordinate 2,129,783 of JARHVA010002129.1, read as the reverse complement.
TAAAGGAGGAGTTGAGAATGTTGGAGGAGCTCTTTAGTTCTCCAAGAGAGTTGTGTAAAGATACAAATCATGGTGAAAACACCATTGGTAAGAATGAAGCAATAAAAGAGCAAACCCAAGAGGCAAGGACAGTTTTGGTCAAGGAACAAGAACATGGAGACAGCCAAGAGGCTTCATGGCCTAAATATTTTGATTCTAAGGTGGCTTTGAATGTTTTGTATGCAGGTATGAAGGTTGCTAAACTGAATGACATACATGAGTCATTGGAGAAGCTCATGAAACAAGAAGAACAAGATCTAGAAGACATGTATGAAGATGAAGAAGCATGGAAGCGGGAGATGGCAGCTGAGAAAGAAATGAGAAGAAGGACATATCTAAAGAGGAAGAAAAGCAAAATGAAGGACAAAGACTATTCCAAACAATGACAAGCATTGGTATTGGCAATAAGACCTTGAGATCCAGGGATAGAGTGAAGACTAAAACATTGAGGATATATCTCATTTGAACTAAGGTTCAAATTGTTTCTAGAGGGAGAGTATGATGCAGGAGCATCTACATAGATCTTCCTGCAAGACATGGTTAGGTTGAGATCAGCAGTCTTCACTAGGCATGCAAGCTCTAGTCATGTTTGAATTCAAATTCTTGCATATTCCCTCCAAAATGTTGTTAATGAGGAGCAATTGTAAAAATAAAGGTAAAAAGTCAATGTTAAAAGTAAAAGAGTGAAAGTGGTTAAAGGAGAATCTCCTACATTGGAGTTGTTGAGCAAATAAAGGAGGAGTGGTTGAAAATCTTTCAACCTTGGTATATTGTTGATGAGTACAAACCGTGTTTGTTTTTTTTTGAGCCCAAGTTGGGCATGGAGGTTAGGGAGGAGGCTCTTCAAAAGAGAAAAAGAGAATTCATTAAAAGAAGAGATAGCTCATTAAGAAAAAAAAGAATAATGTGAGAAGAGCTCATGAAAATAGAGGAATGTAAAAGAGTTCATATGAGAAAGGAAAAAAAAATAGAGCTCACATAAGAAAGAAAGAGCTCATTAAAAGGAACAATGTAAGAAAGAGAGCTTATGTGTGAGAGGAGAGTAAGAAGATGAGATTGGGGACCTCTTAGTCAAGAAAAGAAGAGAATGGAATGAAGAAACAGTGAGGAAGGACCTCATTCAAGAATGCAAGAGTGAAGGAAGAGAGAAAGTTGAAGGTGCAAATAAGACTTCTAAGCCATTGACCATGGATATGGATCATAGAGTGATGGATCCTTGCTTTTAAGTATCTATTTTGATTATGAATAAAGGTATTTTTATTCAAATGTGTATGTTATGTAAACAATGATCCCAAGTACAGAATTTTGGTCTAAACAAATGTACAGGGTTGTGTATGTATATGTATGCTTCCTTGAGGTTTAAGAAACAAATGATCATTTATTGGAGTGAAATATGTATGAGAACCTTTGGATATATGTTGAGAACCAGTTTCTAATTGTATTAGGTGATGAAGAAAACTAAAATGTTGCAAAAGTTCAATGAACAGGGTGCAGGCCTGTGTGTAAAGAAAACTAGGCACATTTGGAAGAATGGGTATATCTCGAGATTTACCCAATGAAAAGTTATGAAATTTTGTGTGTAGATGCACCTTGTAATTATGAATCCAATTAAAATGGTTTTAGATCAAAATGATCAATGTGGAAAAATATATGGTCAAAATACAGACCTGTAGTTCTAAAACAACTCAAAAAAACGTGTTCTCAGGTACTAAAGAGCACATAAATTTAAAAAGAATGCTCAGAATGACTTGAAATTTAATATGTAGTTGGATAATAAGGTTATTTATGTGACTCAAATGTTTTAAGGTCTTAAAATTTTGTCCATGAAAATATATAGAGGACTGTATTTTGTGAAAGGGACTGTAAGTGAAAACCTATTTACTCATTTTGTGAAGAAGAATGGATTGCATACATAAGAGATGTTATCCAATGGTTGTAATAGGTCCTATATATGTTTATAAAACCTATAATTATGATTTGAACACCTTTCAAGAAGCAAATTTAATAACTATAGTGAAACAGGGTAGTATTCAGATCTATTAGGCCCAGTCAAGAACAGGTTAAGTTGCAATTTGGAGATGTTCCAAAGGAACCTTGTCTAGCTTTGATATCTGTGGTATAAATTGATAATGGGTACTATGATATAATATTGTCTTGATGAAAAAATTTGTAATCTGAGAAATAAAGGCTAAAACTCTCTTGACAGGGCTGCAAGGACCAAAAGGGCTTAATAAAGAAAATTGGGTTGTGATGTAGGATAAAAGACTGTAAGTTATAATATAACTTGGGATGGATATAAGAACATGTTATGATAATTTTCAAGGTTTCATTCAGTGAAGGATTGATCTTAAGAGTCACAGGTAAACCATGATAGCTGAATGAGATAATTGTATTGTTCTTGATAAAGATTTCTATCTATCATGGTATGAATGACATTGTTTTACAAATGAGCAAGTTTGCATTGATGATCATGATTCCTATATAGAGCTATGTCACCAATAAGAGCATTGGTGACTCAACTAGTATCTTGGTATTGAGATAAGATAAAAAGTTCATCAAAAGAAAAGAACATAGTCTAATGAAGAAGTGACATGTTGGTAAGGTAACTTGAGGTGTAAATAAGGTGAGGGTTACATCATTTTTATTATATTGCTAGTGATTTTTTATGATTTTCTCTAATTATTATTATATTCTAATCTTCATTTTAATTCTGGTTTTAATTTTTTTATACAAAATTAAACAAAAAAATAGAGAAATTAAAGGATCTCTTAAACGTGAAAAAGTGTTTTTTAGATGTACTACACTTGTATTTTCAGATAATAGATCAGATTTTTGGTATCAGAGTAGTTATTTAACAGTGATTGCTAGTGTATGTTGGTAAGGTCTAAATCTCAAAAGGGTGAAGGAAAAATCGTTAAGTATAATCCAGAGATTGGTTTAAGGCATGCTTCAAGGATGGTTGAAGAAGAGATGGAATCCAAACAAGTTTTCCACTGAGCTTTCATGGACATGAGAAGCATAGTTGAGGAACTATATCGTGACAAACAAAAGAAATCCAAGAATGAAAAAGAAGGTGATTCATGAGAATCAAAAGGTAAAGAAATTGAAAAACCTTCTTCATCAGATGACGGTAAAAAAACTGTGGAATCTCTCCCTTCACGAAAATTGGATATTAAGTTTGAATTACCAATGTTTAATGGTGAAGTTAATGCCAAAAAGTTAGATAATTGGGTCAAGCAGATTGAAGTTTATTGCAGGGTCCAAAAGATTGCAAGGGATGAGTCAAAAATTCATTTGGCTACTCTTCTTATGGGAAGCATAGCTCTCATCTGGTGGGAGAGTAAGTTGAAGGAAGCTGAGCTTCAAAATGGTAACTCAATTTCTACTTGGAATAGATTTATTGAAGAACTCAGAAAGCAATTCTATCCTTTAGGTTATACACAATAAGGCATGATGGATTGGCAAAATTTCAAACAAGGAAAAGGCCAAAATGTTCAAGATTATACACAAAAATTTAAGAAAAAAGCTTTACTTTTGAATGTTCCTCTATACACATAAGAAACACTGCTAAAATATATAGATGGACTGCATAGTTACTTAAGACATATGATTTTTATGTTTAATCCCGCTAATTTAGATGCAGTACGTGTTCAAGCCACTCATTTAGAGGCTAGAGGAAAACAATCAAAAGACTATTTTCCTAAAGTAAAAAGTAAGCAATCTAATTTTAAGCAATCCAAAGGGAAAAGTTCATTAGAAAAGGGTAAACAGAAATCCATTTATATTGTTAAAAAAGAAGGAAAACTATTTTGTATTCATTGCAAAAAAAATCATGATGATTCTAAGTGTTGGAAACTACATCCTGAGTTAAGGCCTAAGAGGTTTCAAAAGAAAGAAAATAAGGCTAATTTTATGGTTCAGGACTTAGGTTTAGATTCAGGTGATGAAACTAAGATCACAGCTATGGGATTACATAATGATTTTTCCCTTTCAGTTTCTAGCACTAAGTCATCAAATGATGCATTTTCTTCTAAATAGAATTTTGGGCATGTTGATAAGAAAAGAAATGAATTGTTCCACATTAGAGTTGTTTCAAAACATATTAAGATTGACACTCTATTTGATAGTGGTTCACAAGCAAATTTAATTTCTGAAGAGGTTGTTAAGAAGCTAGGCTTACAAACCAATCCCCATCCGAAGCCTTATCCACTAGGTTGGGTGTGTGACAATGCAAAGCTACAAGTCTCACAAAGTTGTAGACTAAGGTTTGCCATCACATCCAATTTCGTAGATGAGGTTGAGTTAGATGTTGTTCCATTAGACATATGTGGGATTGTTTTGGGAAGCCCATATCTTTATGATAGAAAAGCAATCTTCTATAGCAAGGAGAATAAGTACTTGCTTGTTAAAGATGGCATTGAATATATAGTTAGAGCACATCACATTAGAACAAGTCTTTCCTTGGTTACAGCAGGGCAAATGAAAAGACTAGTTAATTCAAGCAAGAATTTTTGTCTCATGTTGATTAAGTCTAAGGAAAAAGAATATTCTCAGGCTTTAGAAAAGTGTGATCCTAGACACAAGAATGAATTGGTTGAAATCATTTCTACTTACGATGATGTATTTTAGGATCCTAAAGGCTTGACCCCTAAAAGGGGAGTTCAACATGAAATTCAGCTATTGCAGAATTCTCCTCTCCCTAACATTAGCATGTACAGGTTATAAGTGGTGAAAAATGAGGAAATCAAAAAATAGGTAATGGATCTATTGGATAGAGGTGTTATTCGTCCAAGTTCATCTCATGTTGGTTCACCAATTATTTTGGTGCCAAAAAAAGATGGCACTTGGTGAATGTGTGTTGATTTTCATGCTTTAAACAAAATTACTATTAAGAATCATTACCCTCTTCCTCGTATTGATGATTTGTTGGATCAGTTAAAACATGCTATTTATTTCACTAAGCTAGATTTGAGAAGTGGATATCATCAAGTAAGAATTAATTAAAGTGATGTGTGGGAAACTGCATTCAAAACAAAACAGGGGTTGTTTGAATGGCTTGTTATGTCTTTCAGGTTGTGTAATGCCCCAGCTACATTCATGAGATTGATTAATGATGTTTTTAGACAGTTTCTTGATGATTTTGTTATAGTTTACTTATATGATATATTGATTTTCAGCAAGTCTTGAAAATAGCATGTGATCCACATTAAGAAAGTCATGGATGCATTACGAAGGGAAAAACTTTATCTAAAAATGTCAAAATGTGAATTTGGCAAGACCTCTTTAATATACTTGGGTTACATTGTAGGACATGGTAAATTGAAAATTGCTCCTACAAAAGTGGTAGTCATTGTTAATTGGCCTACACCCACTAACACAACTGAGATTAGAAGTTTTCTTGGTGCAGTACAATTTTGGTGAAAGTTTATTGCTCAATTTTCATAAATTGCATCACATTTGCATTCTTTGACAAGTGTGAAATAGGTCTTTCAGTGGGGAGGCAAACATAAAAAAGCCTTCGACACTTTGAAAGAAAAGATAAGTACTGCCCCGATCTTGGCACTTCCTGATATACAACAACCATTTGAGATCGAGACAGATGCAAGTGAGTATGCTATGGGAGCTATTTTAATGCAAGGTAAGAAACTAGTTTGTTATCATTCTGAAACCTTTACAAGTGCAGTAAGAAAATATCAAACTTATGATAAGGAATTGTATGCATTGGTTCAAAGTGTTGAAAAATGGAAACATTACTTAATGGGCAAAGAAACAATAATACATACAGATCATCAGCCTTTATAGTATCTCCAATCACAAACCAAACTACAACAGTCTAGACATTTTATTTTGATGGATTTTTTACAACAATTTCATCTTGTGATCAAGTATAAAAAAGGAATTCAGAATAAGGTTGCAGATATGCTATCTAGGCCTCCTATGGTTGTTGCATCTATTCCTTTACAAAATGGTTCTTTGTCTCATGAAAGTTATAAAGAACAATATTTGAATGATCTTGATTTTTAGGATGTTTATAAAGACTTGATGACTAGTAGACAAGTAGAAGAATTGGACTATCATGTACACAATGATCTTTTGTATCATTTGGGTAAACTATGTATTCCTCAAAATGAGAGGGTGCACATGATTAGAGAAGCACATACTTCTCTTATTTTTGGTCATTTTGGAGTTGTTAATTTGGTTGCACATTTGAAGATGTATTGTTATTGGCCTCGTATGAAAGAAAATGTTGCTAAATATATAAAGGGATGTACCCTTTGTGCCACAAGTAAACCTAGTAACAGTAAAATGGGACTTTATACTCCTCTACCTATTTTTACTCGTCCCTGGGAAAGTATCTCCATGGACTTTGTGGGGGGGGGTGCCTATGACACAGAAAACATCACTATTTATATGTGGTTGTGGATAGATTTAGCAAAATGTGTGTTTTGATTCCTTGCACTAAGCAAATTATTGGCAAAGGCACTGCACATTTGTTCTTTAAACATGTATGGGTTCATTTTGGTTTGCCTACTTCAATTATTTCTGATCGAGATTCTCAATTTATTGGGGAGTTTTGGTCAACTTTGTGGGGACTAATGGGCACTAAATTAAAAAAGAGCACTGCATTTCATGCACAAACTGACAGACAAATAGAGGTTGTGAACCGCACTGTGGTACATTTGCTTAGGGGTTATAGCAATAAACATCCAAAGTTATGGGATGAACAATTGTGTTACATACAACATGCATATAATCGGGCACTTCATTCTTCTACTATGAAATCTCCATTTGAAGTTTGTTATGGATACTTGCCTAAATCTCCTCTAGATGTTTGCTATGGACATGATACAGCTATTGGTGAGCCAAAAGAAGCCATTCGAGCCAAGAAGTTCATTGAACAAATATAGCTCATACATCAGATTGTTCATACTCAATTAGAGAAAAGTCAAGCCAAGTACAAAGCCAGGCATGACAAACATAGTATTGATCACAAATTTGTTGTAGGTGATATGGTATGGCTTCATATTAGTAAGGAAAGACTGACAGGTGAAGGTAAAAATTTGAAACCAATATGGTATGGTCCTTTTCGGATAATAAAAAAAATTGGTACAAATGCTTTCCAATTAGATTTACCATCTTACATGCAGATTTATTCAGTTGTTAATGTGGAAAATTTGAAATTGTATGATCCTCCAATGATAATTGATCATGATGAAAGTGTATCCATTCCTTTCGTTGATGAT